>CAKNXH010000823.1:69153-79762 GCA_932178445.1 Andricus quercusramuli | reverse complement strand
TACAAATACTTGGTTGAGACATAAAATGATACACATGTACGCCTGGCATAAAGAAAATAGCTACAGTATGAGTGACTTTGTTATTGCGGATGAAAGACTAAGAGAACTGGTAAAAAATACAAAAGTCATAAAGGGTTGAATGAATGCAATGAATGAATTAATGAATGAATTAATGCAACAGTGATCATTAAGTACCTTCTGGTCTCCAAAATAAACTTGGGTCAGGGATGAAGTAGAAAAAAAAACTAAACAAACGCGAATCGCGATAAAAAATTTACAGAAATCGGAAGTGCAAATAAATTTTCAGAATAAGATAAACGAACTCATAGATGGGGCAGCTTAGGAGGCGCTTATTAGCAATAAGGATCTAGAGGGCGCATGAACCATGTTAAGGAATATCATTATTGAAACCGCGACCGAAGTGTTCAGTACGGCGTTTGTAGAACTAAAGTCTGATGATGCATGGTGGAATGATGAAATTGAGGCAACCCGACAAGAAAAGAAAGAAGCATAGAAGAGGACGTTGAACATCACATGTCTTAGCGATAAGGAGAGAAATATACTCGAAAATGATTACAGACACAAAAAGAGGAAAGTTAGACGACTAGTCAAGGAAAGTAGAGATAAAATCAGAACAGAATAAGAGAAGAAAATACAAAACGACTTTGACGGAAGCAAGAAACTATTATTTAAAAAGATGAAGGGAAGTAAAAGTACAGAGTTTGTCAGCATGAGAAACAGCAAAGCTGAAATGCTATGTGATAAAGATTTTAAATATAATATAAATGACAATAACCTTCATACTCTTTAATAAAATATTCAATAACAATTATTATGAAAAGAAACCAAGTGAGTTCATGAACAGTGAGCAATTTTATTAATGATAGGTATAGATTTTTATATAGTTAGAAAACTTAGGACATTCGTATGTATTCGTTAACTCTTTTTATCAAATAAATATATTTTTAACCTGATGATTACTTTTTGTAATTGGATAATTATTTCTTTAGATTGAATTAACCTAGACACTTGATTTAAGTATGGGAAATTAGTTGACGCAACTATATCCTAACCATTTCAAAGACTCGCACTCATTGGAACAAATAAATATTTCTTGGAAGGACTAATTAGATTCCAACGAATCTAGACCTTTTGAGTTGGCGAAATAATTTTCAAACACTTTTTTCAGTGTGTATATTAATGCTATTAAATTGATTTCAGATTTGATATGCATCATTTATTATAACAATAACATTTATATTACACTCAATAAACGCATAGATACAGTAAATTTCATTTACATGTGTGTGAATTCATTTGCATACATATTGTATATGAAGTCAGCGACTATTTTTTTTAACTGTGAAGTTCCTACCCAAAAATGCAAATTTTTAACAAAAGACATCAATTTCCATCCAATAGTTGAATTTTCAACTTATCAAAACCCAAATTTTCTACATAAAATGATAGTTTTCCCAGTGATTTTGCTGACGTACGATAATTCGCCAACTAAAAATCAATATAAGAGAATCAAAAAACAATTCGAATGTTTCGCGGGATGGTGAGTTTTCTAGCATGACGTCACGGTCATGATAGGATAGGTGGAAATGTCAGAAAAGTGAACACAGTTCTTGACATAAGAGTGCAAACAACTTTTTTGAGAAAGTATCCTAAACATAAAAGTAAGTTATGAAGGTCTGAATATTAATATTCCAGAAGTTTATCATGCTAGGATTGGTGCAAATGTCAGTCGTTATGTAGTTAGTTAATTGTAATGTAGGCGGGGGGCCCGTGAGGTCCCAACCCCTGGCGCTCAGGCTATAAAGCCTATTGTGCCACACTCGTGTTTATTCTCAAGGCAGTACTCCGAATCCGGCCATCCCTCGCCGAGTGTTTTTGGATCTCGGTGGGTTTTCGTTGTTATCAACGTTCTGAGATTATACCTCTTGGGTGTCAAGCATACCTATCGCACAGTAAAGGACGTCCTCCTTTGTTGATCAGGCAAAGTGATGCTCACCCACTCTGCCATTCGGCAGCCTCCTTAGAAGGCTAGGGTGTATGGAGCGATCCCTCTGAGGTCATCAGGTAGATTCACAGATTCGAAGCACTGTCCTGGTGTGTTATGTAAGTGTATGTGTGTGTGTGTTCATTACTCGAAAACGGCCAGCGACCATCGAGCGTGGTGGCTCCTGTAGAAGCCCCCAAGCGCAAGAAGGACGCTAACTCATTTTCGAGTCTTCACAGAATCGGCTTCGACCCCCAAGGCTATTCCCCTCGACATGGAGCCCCACCTTGGTACGATACCAGCTTTTTCTGAGGGTACCTACAGTTTAAGGTGGGTTCCGAACCACCAAAGCCCCGGTAGAAGTACATAGAAACCTTTTCCATTGGTACCCGGCTCAGGGATCGAACCCCAGACCTCCTGTATGGAAGTCCGAAGGTCCGTGAAGGTGAGTTATAAAAGTCTGAATAGTAACATTTTTAAGTGCGTAATGCATTTTCTTCGTTATAATCTAGTATTTTGTCGATTGACGACCTTTCAGTATCACGAAATATAAGCAACTATCCAAAATTTGACGTGAGGGTACCACTAACCAGAGTGCAAGATATTTGATTTTATTTCGTGGAAATGAAATGTCAATCCACAAGAGGATGGAACATGACAGAGAAAATATATTCTACATTTGAGAAATATTACTATTTGTACATTTATAACTTGCTTTTACTTATAGAATATTTTTTCGAAAAATGTGCATGGCGTATTCCTATGATGTCATGCTAAAATACACAATTCAAACCAACGAGGGCTTCCCGCTCTTTGAGCCTCTTTTTTTAATTGGTCACCCACCGTCTACAAAGAAGATGAAATAAGGGAGACGGGAAATAGCTGAGAGGGGAAAAAGGTGAGACTTCACTGTATGACATTTCAACAAAAAATAAAATATTCACATTGGCAGTTAGAAAGGTTGATTATCAAAAAAGATATAAGTTTTCTACTAAAGTGGTGAATTTAAAAAGAAAAAGAAAAATTTTTAACCAAGATGTTCAACTTTCCATACCCTTTACTGTTCCAAATTTTGACTCTTATGCCCTTTTGGAATTTCAAACTTTGGTGCTAACAAGGATTAAAAAAAATTTTTATTCATTTTTGAAATCAACGTGACATATTATGAATATTCTCCACGAAAAAGGCCTTAGATAACATGTCCTCGGACGCAATTTAATTACATAAACCTGGCCTGAAAACAATTTTTCAAAGAGAGATTTTATATTTATTCTTCGCACATGATTATCATCACAGAGCCTCTCAAGGCAAGATAATATAAATATATACATTTACTTTAAACAAAACTTATTTGAATTTCCCAACATAAAAGAATTGTACACGTGTGAAACATGAGAATATTCATTAGTAACGCTGCTCTCATATTTTTGTGTTAATCAGTTGTTCCTACATTTATAAAAAATGAGGACCCTTTACACTTTCGTCTTATCCCTGGATGTTATTCTTAGTTTTATCGGTATGTGAAAAATAAACTATTATTATTATTTTTTTTTCATAGTAGATGTATTGCAGCATCTATCATACATTAATGAATATTAAATGCTGTGTAAACTCTATGATAATAAACCATTATCATTATTGACATCATTTTTTGCTACTTAAGTATAGTAATTAAAAAGACTTTTAGGAATTTATCTAAATCAGTTTATATTGGGTCTTCAATGAAAATATTGTACCTCGGAAGATTATTTGTTGTTCGCTTTTTACCTCATTTTCAAGTTTTGAAGCCGAAATATGACAAATTTCTTCTAAAATTTTGAAACTTCGGAAAATTTTTGCATTTTAAAGAAAAATATCTTTTAAGGGGGGAAAACAATACGGCATTTGCAGGGCATTTAAATCAGTTTCCAGCACAAATACTTTGTAAATTCAATTTCACATCTCTTGTAAACAAGCCATATTTGGTGGATGTGACGTGAACGATTTCTGAGTTATATACTTCCCTTCTATCATTATGTAAATAAAGTTGAAAATGTCACACAATCACGTTCTTCTACTAACTTTTTATAATTACAGGTTCCTAATTAAGTGAGATGAATAAATTCAGGTATATTTTAGAATTACGTGGCAAACTTTGATTTCACGATTTATGTTGATATTCAAGTATAACTTACATCCAAAAAAGATATTCGCATTTTGTTGCTTGGCGGCGATTCACTGCTGCGAATAATTTATAGACTGAACCTGAATTATGCGAAATAAAATAGAATGATGGAATTACATTTTTACTATTTTTATACTTTTTTAACATTTCAAATTCATAAATATTTTTTGCCTCTTCACAGACCTATCATCAGGTATGCCGTCCAAAGAAAGGGACTTCCTAACAAATTTCGGGATGACAAGTGAACCTACGGATCATCAAGGTAACCCTAGTACTTTGCACAACAAACATCTGTAGATTCACTGGGTATCTTTGAAATGGCTTGAACTTCCTTAAAATCTTCGAAATCTTCCGGAATTTTATAACATCCATTGACGCCGTTAGAAATTTTTTCAAATTCATTAAAGTCTCTGGAATCTGTCAAATTTTCAGAAATCGATCAACATTGTTGAAATAAACTAAAATTATTGAAATACGAAGATCCTATAAAATCCCTAACATCTTTCGAAATTCTTCGCAGTCATAGCAAATCTTAAAAAATTCTTTGATATTTTTCAAGCCCTTAAGATCCATAGAAGTTCCTTGAAATCAAATACAATATATTCCCAAGAGAACTCCAAAAATTCGCTGAAATCGATGAAAAACCCTTTCAATTTTTAAAAATCGGATACCAGCTCGCCTCCTAGAGTATTCAGGCCTTACTTCCACATTCAAGGCTCTGCTGGGGGGAACGTTTTTCCCTACCTACTCGTCAAATTAAGATGCATCAAAAAGCAAACGAAAACGAGTGAAGAACGAGCCCTTGGAGAGAAGAATGGATAGAACAGGACAGCAATTCGATAGTCTTGGACAGTGCTTAGAAGACCAACTTAAACGCAGGGTCAAGAATGTAAAGAAGAAGGCAGGGCGTGGAGAGGTGGCGAGCAAGATGGTCTGGACGGATAAAGATACCGTGGTCGCTCGCACATCTCATTGTGGGAAGAGAGTGAGAGAGCGCACCATGAGTCTCCCTGAGCAAAACGGCGCTAGGCCGAAACCGAAAAAGTTCAGGACGCGTACAGCTGCAGTAGCGACCTCAACCCCGAGGAGTGAGGATGAGAGGGTCGAACTTGCACCCAAGCCTTAAAAGAGCATGCAGAATCCCAGGGGTGCTCTTTCCAAAGTCGTCCTAATAAAACCAGCGAAGCAACCAAATTACTCGGTGATCATAAAGGACGACAAAAGCAAGATGTAGCCAGATACTCTTGGTGTCAGTTCCAAAGAGGAACGCTGATGTTGTTATCGAAATGGGCAGCGCTGCAGAAGACAGGACGAGAAAAGAAAACGGGACGCTCTGAGGAGACACTTTGAAGAGATCCAGCCTACGGTCCTCCAGGTCAGCACGACGTAGAAGGCCTTCCGGGGAAACCTGCAGGCATACGTGAAGTTGAACGAGGAGCTGGCCACGAAAACGGGTAGCCACGGTTGAATGTTTTGGAAAATTAAATCATCATAGACTCTCCTCTGTCAATTTATGATTTGAAAATTACAACCACATTCACAACTCATTATATACAACAACACACGATTGTTTACGTTCAGAAAAATGTAATCCTATGCTTTTTGTTTCAGAGTTTTCACCAGATAGGACTTCTTTTCCTGCCAGGGCTTATTCTCCAGAAAGAACTCTTTCTCTTGCCAGACCTAATGTTTCTGACGGATCACCTCCTACTGCCGAGCCACCTCTTCGTGCCAGGTCCAGGTCTCCTACCAGGCGTAGCTCTTCACTCATACTTGGATTTAAACCTGAACACCTCGGATTCATTCGACTTATTCCCAACAAGAATCCGAACCGAATATTCGAACTCCGAAGATATACTTTTCCTTCTGATAACCCAGCAATTCAATTAAAAAGAATAAATAATGTCCATAAGCCCTTGCCAACCGAAGAACAAATTGTATTATCAACGGCCAGTGGTGACGTACATGCTATATTGAAAATAGGCACAAAGCAATCCGTTCTATGTGGAATATATCAAACTTGTAGCTGGAGACAAAAGCGGGCAAAAATGAACATGTACACCGGCAGGGTTGATGAATTGACCCCAGAAGAAATCGCGGAAACTCCATTAAGCAGTCATAACTCAATCCCAAATAGTTTTAGAGTACTGCCTGTGTAAACCACAATTCATCACGGCATTCCAGTTTAGTTTAGTTTATGTTCGGGCGAGGGCCCCCAATGGGGGCCACTCTATGGGAGCCCCCATAGATTACTTCTGGCGCTCAAGCTATATGTCTATTGTGCCACGCTGTTAATTATCTGCCTTTAGTAGTTTTATAAAATGGACCCCAAAGGTTTGTTGCCTGAGCCTAGCTAATGCCTTTGCGCTCATTCTTCAAGCTTAAGCTACGTTCACATCTTTCAAACATGAAGTTCAAAATATTGATAACTGTTCTCTTACAATTTCTTATTTTTATCCATTAATACTCCTTGGGCTTTAACGAATACATTCTGGTCTCGCGCTCAAGTAAACTCTGTACAAAATGCAATAGTTTCGATATTAAATGTATGTGTTATTATTATCTGTACCTCTGACCAGGACTGCTAATATAGATATTGCAAAATAAAGCAGAAATTAATTTCTCATGCGTGCCTGGCACGCATGTCCCTATTTTTCACTTTGCCTCACATTTCCAACCTCTGCCTCCGCGGTTACTATCCGATACTTATTTTTAATTAATTATTTACTAATTATTTACAATATTCATAATTTTGCTTATATTCACTTCCTTCTCTCTTTACAATCTTTTCCACTCATTCCTTCTCCTCCTATCTTCTCTTCTTCTCCATCTCACCCAAGACCTCCTTCACTCAGGCAACCGCCCTTCTGTCCCCTCTTTCATGCAGTAATACCTTCATACTAATTTCACTTCTTTCCAATCCCTCACGATCTCTCCCTTGGCATGATCCACCTCATACACTTTTCTCCCCTCTTCATGCATCCTTCTCACTTCATCCATCTGAAGTTCATTCCTCCTAAAATACCTTTCTCTTTCAACCTACATCTTTTAACCAGCTTACTTCTCCCCTCTCCCAAAAATTTTTCCTCATACGAACACCGCCAACTCACTTGTAGAATACCTGAACTCGTTCTCCTCCCCACCCTCCTAACGATATAATTACGACGCATTCCTTGCTAAACCGAGTATCCACTTTACATACCTCTCCTGTGTCCTATTCACCTCCTTACTTTCCTTTCTCAACCCCATACCTGCCTCATCGTCACATTTTCCCTCCTCACTCTCTCTTTTATGTGACCATCCACTCCCCCTTTCTGCTCCCTTGTCCCTTCCACACCCTTTTCTGAACACTATAACTTTGAACTTTTCCGCATTTAGCTCTAATCTATTTTCATCTAGTTATCTTCTTAACCTCTTCATCATCTCCTTTAAGACCTCCTTGATTTTGCCAGCAACGCTATGTCATCTGCATTGGCGATTGAAGAAATTCCAACGTCTCCTATCCTAACTTGTTCTACCAATCCAGCCTCTAGCTCTAGCTAGAACTCTTCCCCTCCTCTTAGGTTACCTTACGTCTCTTGATATATCTCCTACCTGCCCTGCATTACGCCTGCGTCTCCAGCAATAGTCCCTTCCCCTTGACATCATTTCGCAGCCTCTCCGCCAGCACCAGCGCGTACACAGTGTACGCTGTATTCATAAGCGTAATCCCTCTATGAATTTTCATGCCTATCCCTATCTCCTTTCTTGTATAGTAGCTATAATAACCCTGCTTTTCAACCTCCTGGGAATCCCTTCCCCCTCCATACCTTCTCTACTACCTCCTTCAGTCTCTTCCTAACCGCTTGTGTACTAAACAGCTACGCTTTGTTCTCTACTCCGTTCAGCCCTGCTATTTCTGACATTTTTTACTTCCTTATCTGTCTCTCTATCTTCTCGTCATTCAAGTCCTCCCCGTCTCCCCCCTCCCCTCTTTTTTCCACTCTCAAAAGCTCTCTCCCGTGAATATGAGCCCTGAAACGTTTTTCTAAAAAAACTCCCTTCACTTCTCACTGCCTATCTTTTTGCTCATCCCTACTCTACGCTTCCTCAACCTATTTATTATCTTCAACACGTCTCGCTCTGTCTTAACACTTTTCAACTCCTCTTCTAGATCTATCCACTGGGTAACTATGCAACTGGGTGACTGGGACCTCTTCACGCAGTACCCTCTACCACCGACAGATGTCTCTCAAGACTGTGCCAAACTCCTGACCACAAAAACTCACTCAACCGCTTGCCAACCTATCCTCACATTCTCTATTTCTATGGATCCCACTTTACAATTACGCTAAAAATTGATTTTTCTCTCTCTAATTCATCCAACACAACCCTACTCACCTCCTAGGCTTCCATCATCATCCTCGAATCGTTGTATGAGCAAATATCACCAGAATAAAAAGCCTTACCTTTCATTGAATAATAATGGAAGAATTTTAAACTTTCATATGCTCATTCAGGGTTTCTATTTCTAACAACTATTATAAAAAAAGCAAGAGAGTTTACGAACAGTAAAAAATGTTATTAATGGTATGTATAAATTTTACAAGTCATAGGAAAAACTATGAAACTGGTTGGTCTGGATGATTCCTCATTAACATTTGCAACAAATTAGGGTAGAGCGAGATCGAAACTGCCACGGGGAAAAAGTGACACACACTATAACACAAAAAGAAATACTTTGTTAGGTGGGGTCAAAAGTGGCAAAAATGTACTTTCCATAAAACTGTGTCCAAACAAAATCAGGTATTGCCTTGCTTTTTTCCTGGAAAATATATGTTACCCCTCTCTGCCCTACTCCAATATTCATTATTTGTATTAAATTTTCTACCAATAAAGACCAATTTTGAACAAGATATGTAGATTCATTTTCCACATAACACAATCTTAGAAGAATTTCAAATTTATAAAACTTGCCTCAAAAATGTTTGTCAAAGAGGGATCTTATATTTACTATTTACACGTTATTATCGTCTCTGATTTTCTCAAGGTAGGATGATATAAATATATACTTTCACGTTGATCGAAAATTATCTAAGTTCGTCAAGGTGAAATAATTATACGCGTGCAATCGATAAGAAGGGAAAAAAATATCTCGGAACGATTTAGGTGCTCGGAATATAAGAACATTAATTAGCTACGCTACTCTCACAATACTGCGTTAATCAATTTTTTCTACATTTCGAAAAAATGAGGATCCTTCACATTCTATTCTTCACCCTCGACGTTCTTCTTAATTCGATCGGTATGTAAGGAAACAATTTATATTATTTTTTAATATTTTTTTTATAGTATGTTGGACCATACGTTAATAAATGTGAAGTACCATGTAAAATCTGAGATTATAAACTATTATTATGATTATTAAAATTATATTTTTGCTATTTATGTATGACAATTAAAAAAATTGTTAGGCCTTGCTTTTCTTAATCAGTGCTTTATTGGGTTTGTAATGAAAATATTGTACCTCACAAGATTCGATTATGATCGCTCTTTGCCAAATTTCCAAGTTTCAAAGATGAAATGTAGAATTTTTCTCTAAAACACTCGAAACTTGAGAAGATTTCCACATTTTAGAGAAAAAATATCTCCCAGGCAGAACAAAATATGGAATTTGCATGATATTTTAGTTTTTTTTTCACGTTGAAGTGATCAGTGTGTAATGAAATTTAAAATTTTCACAATACCCTCAATCATTATGTGAATGGAGTAAAATGGTATACAATCGCTTAGCAAACTTTGAAATATAAATTTTTGTTGATATTTGAGTTAATGTTCTTCACGGAAAAAGTTATTTGTATTTCTTTAATTGGTGTCGAATCCCTACCACGAATCATTGATTTTTGACATTTCTAACTGATAAATATTTTTTCCCCTTTCACAGAGATATCATCAGGTATGCCGCCCAAAGAAAGAGACTTTCTAGCAAATTTTCGAATGACAAGTGAACCTGCAAATCATCAAGGTAATATTCCTACAAATGAGAATTGATAACAGAAGTCATAATTATTAAACAGCTTAAAGCTTTTGATAATCTCGTGAACTCGAAAATATTCCACCAATCTTTCACCCAATTTCCTAAAACAAAATTTTCCGAAAAATGTACCATACCATGTAGGATAATGGATGAGTCATAAATATTTTAACAAGCGCCTCCAAATAATTGTCCTCCTGAAGTTCGGACACTTGCGAAAGAATATTACAGGAAAATCAGCATAAGCCTATAATAATATCTTCGTGATGTATTGATCATTGGCAAATTAAATTAAGCATATTCATTTAAGTTTTCTGCACTTTTTTTGAAACGATTTCTCGCCGTAATAGCGTGATAAAGAAATCCAAGTGCACCGGATTGCGCACCAGGTAGTTTAGCACGTATTTTACGAGAACTTTTTTGGAAT
>CAKNXH010000823.1:54342-69143 GCA_932178445.1 Andricus quercusramuli | reverse complement strand
ATGGTGAGTAGACGATCCAAGTGCACCTGATCGCGCACCAGGTAGTTGAGCACGTATTCTACGAGAACTTTTTTGGAATTTAAATCTTTCCAACTGCCAAAATAATTAACAATGGTCAGTAAACGATCCCGGTGCACAGGATCGTGCACTAGGCAGTTATTTTGACTATTGGCATGATTTGAATTTTCGAGAAGTTCTTGCAGAATACGTGCCAAAGTAGCTAGTGCGGGACCTAGTGCACGTAGATCGTCGACTGACCATTGGCAGTTATTTTGGCTGTTCGCAAAATTTGAATTTCCTAAAAGTTCTCGTAGAATACTTTCTGAAGTACCTGGTGCGCGACCTAGTGCACCTGGATCGTCGACTGACCATTGGCAGTTATTTTGGCTGTTGGTGCAATTTAAAGTCTAAAAAAGTTCTTGTAGAATACGTGCTTGAGTACCTGGAGCGCGACCTGGTGCACCCGGATCGTCGACTGACAATTGGCAGTCATTTTAGCTGTTGCCATAGATTGAATTTAAAAAAACTCTTGTATAATACGTACCAAAGTACCTAGTGCGCGACATAGTGCACCCAGATCGTCAAATGACCATTGGCAGTTATTTTGGCTGTTGGTGCAATTTAAATTCTAAAAAAGTTCTTGTAGAATACATGCTAAGGTACCTGGTGCGCGAACTAGTGCACCCGGATCGTAGACTGACCATTGGCAGTTATTTGAGCTGTTGGCATAATTTAAATTTTTGAAAAGTTCTTGTGGAATGCGAATTTAACTACCTGGTACGCGACTCAGTGCACCCAGATCGTCGACTGACCATTGGCAGTTATTTTGTCTGTTAACATGATTCGAATTTCAAAAAAGTTCTTGTAGAATACGTGCTAAGTACTTGGTGCTCGAACTAATGCGCCCGGATCGTGGACTGACCATTGGCAGTTTTTTCAGCTGTTGACGCAATTTAAATTTTCAGAAATTTCTCGTAGAGGACGTCGAGAACTACCTGGTGCACGTTCTGGTGCACCATGTACTATTCAGCCGTGACCCATGCTTTAGCCACATATTTCTGAATTTCTTGCCATGCTTGAGCCATGCAAACTTTTTTCACGCAGGATGCTTACTAGTGATAATAGTCGCGAAATATTCACAATCTGAACCTACCGCCCGGATTGTGGTGCTAGAGCAGCGCAAAATAAATTTACAAATCCTTAGAAAATTTGATAAAATTTCTTTAATAAGCGTGACAATAAAGTATGCCTATCTGCTTAATGAGATAATATAATAGGTTTTTCATAACATTTATATGAGAAGCAAACTAAGAGGCAACATCAAGCACATCCTTCACCAAATCCTCCAATACACTCATCATTGCCACCATATCATTCTCCACTACCGAAACATCCAAATGACTCCACCACCTTTGTCCAGGCCCGGAAACGTGTTTCCAGTATGAGGATAGAGGAGCCCCGTACCGAGGGTTTCTGCTGAATATGCTTACAAACTAAAGAAATAGTGGTAGACAATGGTCCAGGGAATAGTCCAAAAAAAAAAAAAAACACCGAGTGAAGGCGTGAACAATTATTGTGTCACAGGCTGCATGGTACCAGGTGCTGGTGTTACGTTCGTGAGATCGAGATAAAGAAAAAAACAAGAGCGTGAGTGAAATATACAGCCCTGGCGTGGACACCCTGTATGTAGACAATTTAGATGTAACTGAGAAACAGGAACGGCAAAATAAATAATTTACCCAAGAGACAGAGGATGACCACAATGAAGATAATGACCATATAGACACTCGGTCCGTGACTGCTAACTTAGATAATGCAAGATGGAATATAAATTTAATCATATAGTTTACGTAAACAATTTTGGAATTAAACATTTTATTGCATCGTCTGTCGAAACGTGGAGATTCAAAGAAATCCGCAATGTTCGTTTTTCACATAAAGGTACCTAAAAATACACAAGGTACATAAAAATACCTTCTCATTACGATGAAAATGTAAGGAGATTTTTTTGAAAACGGATCCTTATTGTCAAATAATGTTCTGAGAGAGCAATAATCATCCAATAGACTCTAAGTAGACATGATATTGTAAACTTTAAGAAAAATGTAATCCTATGCTTCTTGTTGCAGAGTTTCCTCCAGAAAGAAATCTTCCTCTTGCCAGACCTTCTTCTCCAGTAACGACTCTTTGTCTTGCCAGACCTAATTCTCCTGGCGGGTCACCTTCAACTTCCGAGCCACCTCTTCGTACCAGGTCCAGGTCTCCTATCGAGCATCGTTTTTCACTCATACTTGGATATAAACTTGAAGACATTAAATTCATTCGACTTATTCCCAACAACAATTCGACGCGGATATTCGAACTTCGAAGATACACTTTTCCTTCTGATAATCCAGAAATTCAATTGAGAAGAATAAGTAATGTCCATAAGCCCTTGCCAACCGAAGAACAAGTTGTATTATCAACGTCTAATGGTGACGTACATGCAATTTTGGATAGAAGCAAAAAGCAATGGATTCTTCGTGGAATATATCAAACTTGCAGCTGGGGGCAAAAGCGGGCAAAAATAAACATGTTCACCGGCAGGGTTGATAGACTGACACCAGACGAAATCGCGGAAACTCCATTAAGCAGTCATGCTTCAGTCGCGAATAGTTTTACAGTAGTGCGTGTGTAAACCACGATTATTTACACACTTAATTTCAGGCGCGGATACAGAGGAGTATCCTGGAAAGGACGTCAAAAAATTTTCTACACATGCCGTTTATATACATACTTTTTGACACATCTAATATTATTCTATATATTTCGCAATCTGTCAAATATTAACTAAGAATTTTAAATAATTTTTGTCATAATTAAATTGAAGACTTTTCATAGCTTTTCTTCATTTCTCAGTGAAAAATAAAGAAATTAATGTATGTCTGAAAATCCTAGGGGGGGGGGCGATCGTTCCCTTCACCACCATTTTAGATCCGCGCCTGCTTAACTTGATTAGAAGCATATGTGTGCGGTACGGACGGAATTTCATTTTATGGAATTGTTTGATTTCATTTTGTTGAAACTGCTTTGGCTTTAATGAATATATTCTCACCACTGGTCCTGCACTCGATTAAACTATGTATACAATTCAAAATATTCGATGATAAATGAATGTGCATGTTTCATTAACCTCTGTACATTGGACTGAAACTGCTAATCTAGATATTGCAAAATAAAGTACAAATTTTATATTTATATTCGAGAAGTCAGTTCTGCATCCGAATATATATATTATATTTACACATTATATTATTCTTTCTTATCTTGTGACTAATCCATCTCATAACAAATAAAAGCTGGGACACTCGTGAGACTGATGAAAGTTTTTCTCCGAGAGTTGATAAGCTAAATCACATACATTATGGTACGCGGCTTCACCCAGACATTATTTCATCTCCCTGTACTAAATGTTCATGATTATTCTTGTTCATCTTTTAACAATCTTGAACTGGTAGCATTTTATACTATTACATAGGTCCTACTAATTGAAATTGCGTTAAATTTTAATGGTTGCTGATCTTGATTTGTTAGTTTTGTGGCGTGACAAATGACAGTCTCATTGATCTGAAGTTAGGCAAAGAAAATAACGCATGCTTTTGTTTATCTGATTATTTTTCATTCTCATATGTTCTGAGGCATTTAGTTTCCAGTATTTTTCATTGTTTCTGTGTATGTATACATATAATGTAGAAATGAATTCTATTAGAGTGCCGAATAAGATTCTAAGTGATCTGTTAATCGCAAGTACTAGTAAAGACGTAAGAATTCTGTTAGATTACCTTCGCGCGGCAAACTTGATAGATAATGAGCAAGTCAATTTGACACGAGTGTCTAAGAATGGCTCTCTTCGACGAAGAAGGTGTTGATTTTGAGACAGTAAAGGTACGTGAGTTAGCTTTCGCAGATGGCAAGATTGTTATGGCAGAATCAATGGAGGACTTACAAAGAATGTTGAACAAACTTAATACAAGCATGAAGAGTATGGGCCTTACAATTATCGTGAATAAAACAAAAATTATGGTGTTTGAAGAAAAAGGTAAGAACACAATGTGCAACATTGTCCTAAATGATGAGAGATATATCTCGGCACAAAAGTTTGAAATTTTTCTGTGATTTTCCAACCAAAAAATGTACAATGATAGTCACTCTAATAAAAGTGGGGGAAGGAACACCAGAGAAAAACCCCTTAAAAGGGGGAAAAAATATATTTCTCCAGTTTTTGAATCTACGTGACATATCATCAATATTTTGCACAAAAAAAGCCTTAGATAACATGATCTTAGAAGAATTTGAATTACATACATCTTGCCTGAAAAATGTATGTCACAGAGGGATTCTATATTTACTCTCTACACATTATTATCGTCTCTAAACTTTATAGGGTAGGATAATATAAATACATACTTTGACTTTAAACAAACATTATCTGAGTTCGTCAAGGTGAAATAATTATACACGTGCTATCGATTAACTTCTGACTAATTTATTATGAGATAATAATTAAAATTTTTGACGTTATCAAGCCCCAAAAATTATGCATAAACGCGATTTATGCTCAATGAGAAGGGAAAAACGAATATCTCAGAACAGTTTAGGCACACGAAATATAAGAATATTCATTAGTCACGCTGCTCTCACAATTCTGCAGTACTCAATTTTTCCTACATTTAAAAAAAATGACGAACCTTTACAGCCTATTCTTAACCCTCGAAATTATTCTTAATTCCATTGGTATGTAAAGAATATACTATATAAAATCTCTGATAATAAACCATTATTATTATTGATATATTTTTGCTATTCATGTATGACAATTACAACAATTTTTAGTCCTTGCTTTTCTTAATCAGTGTTTTATTGATTTTTAAATGAACATATTGTGTAATCAGATTTAGAATTTTCACAATACCCTCAATCATTATGTGAATGAAGTTAAAAATGTTACACAATCGCTTAGCGAACTTCGATCTTACAATTTTTGTCGATATTCAAGTATCAGTTATTTACAAAAAAAAAAGGTTTTTGCATTTTTCTTAATTGGTGGTGATTCACTACCGCGAATCATTGATTTTTGAAATCTCTAACTGATAACTATTTTTTCTCTTTTCACAGAGATATCATCAGGAATGCCGCCCAAAGAAAGAGACTTTCTAGCAAATTTCAAAATGACAAGTGAACCTGCAAATCATCAAGGTAACCTTAGTACAAATTAATTTTTAAATTATCGTCAGAAGTTTTGATTATTGAACAGTTTGAAACTATTGATAATTTCGTGAACTGGAAAATATTCTACCGCATGAAACCTTTTTACCAATTTTCTGAAGCAAAATTTTCCAAAAAGTGTACCATACCATGTTGAATGATAAAAGAATCATAAATATTTTAGCAAGCGCCTCCAAGTAATTGTCCTCCTGCAGTTTGGACCCTTGCGTAAGAATATTATAGAAAAATCAGTAAAAGACTATATAATGATTTCCTTGTGATGTATTAAACATTGTACAAATTTTATTATCTAGTTCAGGTGAATAATTTTGAGACTTAACATTTGATTCTTTCGCAAACGAATCCAGATTGACAAATAATGTTTTGAGAATGTAAAAGTCATTCAATAGACTCCAAGTAGGCATTTTATATGATGTGAACAAAATCCCAACTTTTATCCGCTCCTTATCAAAAGTGTGTGTTAATAGCAAGTATGTAAATCAACATAAATCAATTGTCATAATAATATAAAATGAAAGATTAGATAACCATACAATTGTAGACTTCAAGAAAGATGTAATCCTGTGCTTCTTGTTGCAGATTTTCCTCCAAAGAGCAATCTTTCTCTTGCCGGACCTTCTTGTCCAGAAAGGAGTCTTTCTCATGGCAGACGTGATTCTACATATAGGACACTTCCTCTTGCCAGACCTTCTTCTCCAGAAACGACTCTTTCTCTTGCCAGACCTTATTCTCCTGGCGGGGCACCTTCTACTTCCGAGCCACCTCTTCATGCCAGGTCCAGGTCTCATTCTGCCAGGCATCGTTCTTTGCATATATTTGGATTCAAACTTGAAGACCTCACATTCATTCGACTCATTCCCAACAAGAACCCAAACCGAATATTCGAACTTCGAAGATACACTTTCCCTTCCGATAATCTAGCAATTGAATTGCGAAGGTTAAATAGGGTCAGTAAGCCCATGCCAACCGAAGAACAAATAGTAGTATCAGCATCCAATGGTGACGTATATGCAATATTGTATAGGAGCAGAGATCAATGGATTCTTCGTGGATTATATCAGAACTTCACCTGGGGGCAAAAGCGTTCGAAATTAAATATGAACACAGGCGCGGTTGACCAATTGACCCCAGAAGAAATCGCGGAAACTCCATTAGGTAATCATAATTCAATTCCAAATAATTTTAGAGTAGTACGTGTGTAAACCACAATTGTTCATAACATTCATACGATTTGAAAAATCGGCACGCGGTGCTGACATATTTTCATCGCGCGCTCCGGGCCCGTTTTTCCGATTTGGCGCTTCGCGCTTGGTCTTTATGATTAGTCAACTTGATTACAACTGTAATTTTGTAATATTGAATTTCCTTCCGTTGAAGATTCTTTGTTATTATATTTATCGTTGAGTTCAAATGTAATAGAATAAATGACAGCTTGATGTTCATAGATGTGAGAATACTGCTCCTTTTTTTAATTTGGATACAACTTTATTTATTAATCAGTTGCTTTATCATACGTACACCTTTTGAACACGGTCCGTATGGATCGGAGAAATATGGGAGCTTTTATTATAATAATATAGCTTATGCTATGTTATTATTATATAATAATTGAACTGTAAGTAAAACAAAACACTTCTCAACAAACAAATAAAAACGGATTTTCAATAAAATAGTTCGAGTTTCAACCAAAGTCATGAATTTTCAAATAGAATTATGAATCTTCAGCTGGAATAATTAAATTCAAAACTAAAAAGATGAATTTTCACCTAAAATGATGAATCTTCAATTGGAATGGTTTGGATTTTTAACCAGAAAGGTGAATATTCAACCACGAAGATTCATTTTTTACGGTACAATACGAATTTTCAACACGATATATGAATTTGCAACAAATTTGTTGAATTTGAAACTAAAAATATAATTTAAAAAATTTAACTAATAGTTGAATTTCACAAAAAAGAGCTGAACTTTCAATAAAAGATGAAATAGTAAGTAAAACAAATTTTCAACAGTTCAATTTTCAATTAATATTATGAATTTCCAACTAAAATGTTGAATCTGCAACTAAAATGGTGAATCTTCAACTCGAATAGTTGAATTTTATACCAAAAAAGTACGACAATTTTTCACCAATTACAGACAAACAAGAAATCTATTCCAATTGGATAATTTTTGTAAATTTTTCGATGTTGTGAAATAAGTATCTGTATTCTGATTTCAACATAAAATGTCAAATGATTCTTTGGTGAAACGAGAAAAAATCTTCCTCAGCCCGGATTTGTACCGGGAACGCCAGTATCCGTGAGTGGAGCTTTAACCAATTACGCCACCGAGGCTGACTCTGATAATTTATCGTTTCTCCTATTCCCACAGGCGACGCGAATCTGCGTCTCATTGACCTGTGAATTTCTAGTAACTTATTCTAATCTAAATAAATTTCACCGAATCTGAATAATTCAATGGAAGATGTTATTTTGTCGACCAGGATAATTAATTAAATAATTTTCTGATGTTAAATTTTGTCGAACTACTGGTCAAATGATTCTCTGGTGAAACGAGAAAAAATCTGTCTCAGCCCGGATTTGAACCGGGAACGCCACTATCCATGAATGGAGCGTTAGCCAATTACGCCACCGAGGCTGACGCAGATAATTTCTTGTTTCTCCTATATCCACAGGCGACGCGAATTTGCGTTTCATTGACCTGTGAATTTCTAGTGACTCATTCTAATCTGAATAAATTTCACCGAATCTGAATAATTCAATGGAGGATGTTATTTTGTCGACCAGGATAATTAATTAATTAATTTTCTGATGTTAAATTTTCTCGATCTACTGGTCAAATAATTTTCTGGTGAAACGAGAAAAAATGTGCCTCAGCCCGGATTTGAACCGGGAACGCCAGTATCCATGAATGGAGCGTTAACCAATTACGCCACCAAGGCGTAACTATTAAATCATTCAGATTCAGTGAAATGTATTCAGATTAGAATGAGTCACCAGAAATCCACAGGTCAATGAGACGCAGATTTGCGTCGCCTGTGGATATAGGAGAAACGAGAAATTATCTGCGTCAGCCTCGGTGGCGTATTTGGTTAACGCTCCACACATGGATAGTGGCGTTCCCGGTTCAAATCCGGTCTGAGGCTGTTTTTTTCTCGTTTCACCAGAAAAGTATTTGACCAGTAGATCGACAAAATTTAACATCAGAAAATTAATGCATGTATTTTATTCCAAATGCATCTTTTTGGCTGACAGTTCAACAATTTTCTTGACAAGTTTTTTTTTCAAAGTTATTTTTTTTATCAGAGTTTATAACTGAAAATTTATTTATTCCATTTTTGCTTCAAATTTCATCCTGCATATGTTAAAAATTTCACTACTTGGTAGAAAATTCATGTATTTTGTTGAAAAGGCATCTTTTTGTGTTAATTAATTCTTTGTTAAAAATACATATTATAAAAAATTATCTTTTTCTGTTTATGAATTCAGCTATTTGGTTGAAAATTCATGTACCTTTTTTAAAGTACGTCTTTTTTGGTAGAAAATTAATTTTTTAATTAAAAATTCAACTATTTGGTTAAAAATGCATGAATTTTGTTAAGGCTTCATCTTTTTTGAAAGAAAATTTTTCTTCTTTCTTGAAGACTTAACTATTTGGTTGAAAATTGATGTAATTTTTTTAATTTCGTCTTCCTCGTTGAAAATTAATTTTCTTGATGGAAAATCCAACCATTTGGTTGAAGGCTTATGTATTTTGTTGAAAATTCAACACGTTGGTTAAAAATTGAACTGATTGGTTTAAAAATCTTTTTTCTTGTTGAACATTAATTTTTTTCACCGAAAATCTGACTATTTGTTCAAAAATTAAACTTTTGTGGTTAGAAATATATATTTGAAAAAAATGTATCTCTTTTAGTTTATAAATTCAACTATTTGGTTCAAAATGTATGTATTTTTTAAAGGCTTCATCTTTTTTGGAAGAAAATTTTCCTTCTTTGTTGAAGACTTAACTATTTGGTTCAAAATTGACGTAATTTTTTTTAATTCCATCTTTTTTGTTGAAAAATAATTTTCTTGGTTGAAAGTTAATTTTTTCAACTGAAAATTTTGACTATTTGTTCACAAAATTAAACTTTTCTGGTTGAAAATATATATTTGAAAACAAAAATATCTTTTTCAGTTTATCTATTCAACTAGTTGTTTAAAAATTGATGTTATTTTTTTAAAATTCGTCTTTTTCATAAAAAATTAATCTTCTTCATTGAAAATTCCACTATTTGGTAAAAAAATGTATGTATTTTTTTAGTAAGCATGTTTTTTTCGGGTTGAAAATTTAAAAGTTTCGTAGAAAATTCTTTTTTTTTTTGTTGAAAATTAATCTTTTGAATAAAAATTCAACTATTGCATTTTTTTTGAAAATGTATCTCTTTAATTTAAAATGTTGACTATCTGGATGGAAGTGTGCTTTTTGGGTTGAAAATTCAACTATTTGATTAAAAATTTATTTATTTTGTTAAGAATTCGTCTTTTTGATAGAAAATTAATCTTATTGGTTGAGAATTCATCTTTTAGGCTCAAAATTCAAATAATTTTGTGAAAAATTCATTGTTTTTTTTTAAATCAAAATTTAACAATTTGATTGAAAATTGACTTGTTTGTTGAAACTTCATTTTATTTTTCTATTTTACTATTTATTATTCATTTTATTATTTATTTTGCTAAAAATCTGTCTTTCTGGTAGAAAATTATTCTTTCCGATTGAAAATTCATTATTTACGTTGAAAATTCAACTACTTTGTGAAAAATTGATTTTTTTAAATTAACATTTAACAATTTCGTGGAAAATTAATTTTTTTGTCGAAAAAAATCATTTTTGCGGGTTGAAAAATCAAAAGTTTCATAGAAATTTATTTTTTTTTCATTGAAAATTAATTTTCCTAAATAAAAATGTAACTGTTTGATTTTTGGTTAAAAATTGATCTTTTTTAGTTTCAAAATTTAACTATCTGGTTGGCAATGTGCTCTTCTGGTTGAAAATTCGACTATTTGATTAAAGATTTATTTATTTTGTTAAGAATTCGTCTTTTTGATATAAAATTAATGTTATTGGTTAAGAATTCATCTTTTAGGTTGAAGATTCAACTACTCTTGTGAAAAATTCGATTTTTTTCAATTAAAATTTAATAATTTGGTTGAAAATTCTCTTGCTTGTTGAAAATTCATTTTTTCGAGTTCAAAATTCAAGTTTCTTGTAGAAAATTCTTTTTTTTGTTATTAAAAATTAGTTTTTTCTAATAAAAATTAATCCATTGTATTTTTTGTTGAAAATTGAGCTCTTTAAGTTTAAAAATTTTACTGTATGGTGGAAAATTTGCTTTTTTGGTAGAGAGTTAAGCTTTTTGTTTAAAAATTCATTTTCTTGGGTAAAAAATTAAAATGTTTTGTAGAAATTTTTTTTTCCCCTGTTGAAAATTAATTTTTTTAAATAAAAACTTGACTGCTTCATTCTTGGTTAAAAATTGATCTTTTTTAGTTTGATAATTCAACTATCTGGTTCAAAAATTAGCTTTTTTGATTGAAAATTCAACTATTTGATTGACAATTTATTTATTTTATTAGGAGTTCATCTTTTTAGTAGAAAATTAATCTTCATGACTTCTTCAACTACATTTGTGAGAAATTCGTTTGTTTTTGATTAAAAATTTAACAATTTGGTTGAAAATTGACTTTTTTATTGAAAATTTATTTTTTGGGGTAAAAATTCCAGTTTTTTGTAGAAAATTCTTTTTTCTTAATACAATTTTTTTCTCAAGCATTTTAGAAATTGCTTATTCGAACATCAATGAATAGACAAGATACAAAGAACCCATTTTTTTTTTTTAAATTTGACCAACTTCCTATGGGCCAAAAAATTATGGCGATTTTTTTTGTAAGTACAATTTTTGTAAGTAAAAGGAATATGAAATTAGAAATTGAAAAAATTTTGCTCGAGTTTCGATATTTTGAAAATGCACCAAAAAACACTTTTTTTTAATTTGGTTGATAGCACATATTTTTCCAAAAAATGCAATTCAATTTTATTTGAACAAATTTTCAACTTGTCAGATACGAAAAATACGTATTTCCGGGCATTTTCAAATAATTAAAATTTTAATCAATATTTTTTTTTAATTCATAATTTTATATTGTTTTTCACTACCAAAAACTGTACTTACCAGTTTGAAAAAATCGGGTTTATCTTAATTTCCTTCATTATGTACCTGTTCTGAAAAAATTTGATTTTTTTAATTTCTCCAAGCCAGAAGAGTAATTTATAAGTGATATAAAAATAGTTTCAGTTATCTTATGTTATTGAGACATAAATGAGAGGCACGTGTCTAGGACAATTATAGATAGAAGCGTCGTTGCTCACTCGATTCATTAACTTGTCTCTCAACTTACTCCAGGCAATTTACATTAGCTGGGTGATGAGTAAGTCCTACATAAAAAAATGACAAGCGTCCAAATGTCCTACTTGAAAATATAATTTAAGTTTTTTGTTTACAAAAAAAAATGCTTTTATTTAAATGTACTAAAAAGAAACGAAACGATTCTCTCTGAAAAGGGGGCTTGTTTCAATCATTTTTTTCAAACTAGATGCAGCTATGAATTGAAAATTATTTTAATTAATTTTTTCTGAAAAAAGAACTTCTCCTTTCGCTCCGCTGGGATAAGGGACTAACAGACAGACAGACAGAAGGACTAACAGACGGACAGATTAACAGACATACAGACTAAAAGACAGACAAACAGACAGACAAATAGACAGATTAACAGACAGACGGACAAACAGACAGACAGATATACTAACAGACGGACAGACAGACATACAGACAGAAATACACACTTATCAGACAGACTATCATTGGAGAATAACAGACATTTTTAACGTCTTTTCAGACTAGATGAAGCTATGAATTAAAAATTATTCGAATTAATTTTTTCTGAAAAAATATCTCCTTTCGCTCCGCTAGGATAAGGGACTAACAGACAGACAGATTAACAGACATACATACTGAAAAACAGAAAAACAGACAGACGAACAGACAGACAAACAGACAGATTAACAGGCAGACTAACAGACAGACAGACAGACAGACAGACAGACAGACTTATCAGACAGACTTATCAGACAGACTTATCAGACAGACTATCATTAGAGAATAACAGACATTTTTAACGTCTTTTCAGACTAGATGAAGCTAGGAAATAAAAATTCTTTTAATAGAGGAGTTTACCACTCAGTTTGTGTCTGCTGAAAAAAATTCGAAGTACGTGTTTTGATAGCATTATTTACTTTTTTAAAGATTTTGATATTAAATAGAAAATAGCTGAATTTAAACAAAAAAGACGAACTTTAAATCAAATACTTAATTTTTAAGTGAAAAAATTATTTTTGAACAAAAAAATTTTTTTTCAATAAAATTTTTTTTCGATAAAATAGTTAAATTTTTATAGAAAGGAATGAATTTGTAACTTTAAAAAATGTACGAAGACATAAAACACTTAAATCTTCAACAAAAAGATAAGTTTTTAAACAAGAAGGATTAAGTTTCTATTGGAATGACAAATTTTAAACAAAAAAAAATAAATTCTCAACTGAATATTTAAAGGTTATAACTTAAAAAGGCAAATTTTCTACTAAAATAAAAAGAAATTTCAACAAAATTGTTAAATTTTCAACCAAAAATGGAATGGTGAAATTTTCAGATAGAAAAATGGATTTCCCTACAATATAAATCAATTCGCAACAAAAAAGTGAATTTGCAACTAAAAAAAAAATTTCCAACCAAAAATGAAATAGTTAAATTTTCTGTTAAAAAAAAAACATTTTCAATCAAAAAAAGTGAAATTTGTAATAGAATAGTTGAATTTTCAGCCACAGAGATGAATTTTCAACCAAAAAATATTTTGAATATTTTAATAATAAATAAAAAAGAGTTGAATTTAAACAAAAAATACGAACTTTAAATGAAATACTTAATTTTTAACAACATTTTTTTCAATAAAATGGTTAAACTATAGAAAGAAATGAATTTTCAACTGAAAAAATGTGTACCAAAACAAGAAATAGTTCAATCTTCAGTTAATAAATAATTTTGAACCAAAAATGGAGGTTTGAACAGAATTATTAAATTTCCAACTGAAAATAATGAACTTTCAAACAAAAAGATGAATTTTCAAATAAGAAGATTAATTTTCTGCTAAGAAGCCGAATTTTCAACTAGAAATTTAATTTTTAACAACAACAAAAAATATTACCAACAAAATAGTTGACTTTAAACCAAATGAATAAATTTTCAACTAAAATAAATGAATTTACAAACAAGAAGAAAAATTTTCTGAAAAAAAGTCAATTTTCAAACACATAGTTGAACTTTCAACTAAAAAATCCATTTTAACAAGAACAGAAAAACGAATTTTTATAAATTAGTTAAATTTCCAAACCGAAAAATGATTTTTCAACCAAAAAGATTAATTGTTAAGCATAAAAATTAATTTTCAAACGAAAGAAACGAATTTTTAATAAAATACATGAATTTAAATCCGAATTGTTGATTTTAAAACTAAACAGAGGCGAATTCGTGACGAAAAATTGCAAGTTAAATTTTCAGGTAATCAGTTTTTATCGAAAAAAAAACGGATTTTGACAAAATTATGAATTTTCAACAAGTTATGTAACTTTTCAAATAAGAAAAACCAATTTTTAGCAAAAAAAATGCAATTTTCAACCAAAGAGAAGAAACTTCAACTGATCAAATTTTAATGAAAAACGGTTGCATTCAGTCAAACGAAAGAAGACAATTTTTTCTTTCAAACTGAATGACAGACACTTTGACTCTATTTTACGAATGAATGATTAAATTTTCATAAATCATTGGTATAAAGAAGCTATTTTTCATTTATTAAATTAGAATTTTCACAGAACTCGGCCCCGGGCAGATCGCGCATTCTGGTGAGTGGTAAACTCCCCCATTAATTTTTTCTGAAAACAGATCTTCTCCTTTCGCTCTGCTGGGAATCGAACCACAGAACTTCTGATCTCCGGTCAGGTGCATTCCCATTGAGCTACTGGAGAGATCGAGATAATTAACTTTTCTCAGAAAATACACGCATTATTTTGCTAAATGAAGGACTAACAGACCGACAGATTAACAGTCCGACAGACTGAAAGACAGACAGACTAACAGACATACAATAGGACTGACAGACAGACTATAAGACAGAAGGACTAACAGACCGACATACTGAAAGACCGACAGGCTAACAGACATACAAAAGGACTGACAGACAGACTAAAAGACAGAAGGACTACAGACTGACAGACTTAAAGACATACAGACTAACAGACAGACTAACAGAAGGACTAACAGACAGACATACAGACAGACTAACAGGCAGAAGAACTAACAGACAGATTAACAGACATACAGACATGCTAACAGACATACATACATACATACATACATACATACATACATACATACATACATA
>CAKNXH010000823.1:15862-54332 GCA_932178445.1 Andricus quercusramuli | reverse complement strand
ATACATACATACATACATACATACATACATACATACATACATACATAAAGACAGACATACATGCAGAAGGATAAACAGACATACAGACAGATTAACATACATACATACTGAAAGACAGACATGCTAACAGACAGACAGGCAGACTAACAGACTAAAAGACACACATACAGACAGACTAACAGACAGAAGAACTAACATACAGATTAACAGACGTACAGACTGAAAGACAGACATGCTAACAGACAGTCAGACAGACAGACAAACAAACAAACAGACATACTAACAGACAGAATAACAGAATGACTAACAGAAGGACTAATATACAGACATACAGACAGACATGCTAACAGGCAGACAGACAGACAGATTAACATACATACAGACATACATTCATCTCATGGTTAGAAACTTTAGTTAAAACTTTAACTATTTGGCTGAAAATTTATATATTTTATTCTAAAAAAATTTGTATTCTTGTTGCAGTCAATCAATTTTTTAATTAAAATTGCAACTGTTTTGTTCAAAATTAAGCTGTTCTTGAATTAAAATTAAAATATTTTCCATTGAAATATTAAATATTACGTTTTTCGTTAAAGATTCATTTTTTGGGTTGAAAACTCAAATACTTTGTGAAAAATGAGTTTCTTTTGTTGAATTGAAATACTACAATTTTGTGGAAAATTCACTTTTTTGCTAAAAATTCATTTTTTTCGGGTTAAAAATTCAAATTTTCTGAACTCATTTTTTTTGTTTGAAAATTAAATTTTTTAATGAAAATTTAACTATTCCAATTTTGGTTGGAAATTGATCTTCCTCATTTACAAATTCGACTTTCTGGTTCAAAATTTCTTTCTTTGGTAGAGAATCAATCTTTTTGGATGAAAATTTAACTATTTGATTGGAAATTTATTTATTTTCTTGAAAATTCGTCTTTTTGGTAGAAAATTAATCTTTCCCGTTGAAGATTTATCTTTTAGGTTGGAAATTCAACTAACTTGTGGAAAGTTCGTTTTTTTCTGAATTAATATCCAACAATTTGGTTGAAAATTAAATTTTTTCGGAAATTCATTTTGTCGGTTTAAAAATTCAAATTTTTTGTCAAAAATTCATGATATCGGGTTAAAAATTCAAATGTTTTGTTGAAAATTCATTTTTTCGGGTTAAAGAATCAAATTTTTTACAGAAAATTCTTTTTTTTTAATTGAAAATTAATTTTTAGAAATCAAAATTTTAATATTGTATTTTTGGTTGAAATTCAACTTTTTTGTCAAAAATTCATTTTTCCGGGTTAAAAAAATCAAACGCTTTGTAGAAAATTCTTTTCTTTCCGTTGAAAATTAATTTTTTTCAATGAAAATTGAACTATTTCATTTTTTCTTAAAAATTAATCTTTTTCAGATCAAGAAAATTAATCTTTCGAATTGAAAATTCATCTTTTAGGTTGAAAATTCCACTAATTTGTGGAAAATTCTTTTTTTTTGTAATTAATATTTTTTTGTTATCATTTCTATCATTATTTTGTTCGTTATTAATATATTTTTGTTTGAAAATGCAACTATTTGATTTAAAAAATTTTTTGGTTAAAAATTAACTGGTTTGTTGAAAAAATTGCTTTCTTCGGTAGAGAATTAATCTGTTTGTTGGAAAATTCAACTATTCGATGGAAAATTTATTTATTTGGTTCAAAATTCTTCTTTTTGGTAGAAAATTTTTCTTCTTAGTTGAAAATTCATCTTTTAGTTTAAAAATTTAACTATTTAGATAAAACATTCACTATTTTGTATTATATTAAAAATTAATTTGTGCAGGCAAAAAATTGATCTTTGTGTTTCAAAATTATTTTTTTATTGAAAATTAATTGTTCATGTGAAAATTTAACTATATTCAGGTGGAAATTCACTTATTTCGTTGAAACTCATAGTTTTTAGTCAAAAATTGAATTACTTTGGTAAAAAATGTATATTTTTGGGTTCCCAATTCAACTTTTTCCAAAAATTCGTCTTTATAACTTGATTTTTTTTCTCTGCATTGATTGAAAAATCTTTCTTGGTTGAAAATTTAACTCTTCTGTTGAAAATTCGAATTTTTTGGTTCGATTGAACAGTTTTTTTAAATTCGAAATTTAAAAAAATGTGTAAATATATCATGTACTACACTTTTTGTTAGGAATTAATTTCTCCGATCAAAAGTCATCAGTTTTGTTAAAATAAAAATTTTTAACCGGAAAACAAAAATTTTGGACTAAATAGTGGAATTCTCAACAAAAACAGATTGATTTTCAATCCAAAAAGACGGATATGCCATAACAAATTTCAAAATTTATCCTAAGAAAGATTTTCCAGTCATGTAAGAAAAAAAAATTTGCCCAAATTATTATTTTCGGGGGATAAATAATTTAAATTACAAAATAAAAATCTCGAGCAAACATTTATTTTTTGAGTTATTTTGTTCATTTTTTTTAAAGTTGAATAAATGTATGATTTTCCTGATATTCTTGAGAAAATTCAAAAAATTTGTGAAGCTTTATGACTAGAACTATTCCTAAAATTATGAAATATCTTGAAACATTTTCAAATTTTCTTCAAAAATTAATTTTTCAAAATAAAAAACAATAAAAATTTTCCCAGGAAACTCAAGAATTTTATTTTCATTTTCTTGAAACCTCTTCAACTTCTTAAAAAGTTCATTTGTGTTTAAAGTTAAATAAATATATAATTTTCCTAAGATTCATGAGAGAATTCAAAAAATTTTTGAAGCTTCCAGATATGTCGAAAAAGTATAGTTTTTTATTTTTCAGGATTTTGAAAAATTTTAGGAAAAATTTGAGTCAGTTTGAAAGATATTTAGGACTTTTAGAAGTTTTGAATTGACTCAAAATATTCCTAAAATTTTGAAAAATCATTGAAAATTAAAAAAGTGCCCTTGAATCTTCCAGATATTTTCGAAATATGTAGGAATATTTTGAAATTAGAATAATATTTTGAAACATTCTGAAATTATAATAATATTTTGAAATATTTTGAAACTTTTTTAAATTTTCTCTTAAAATTAATTCTTCAAAATGAAAATTAATTGAAAATTTTGCCAGGGATCTTGAGAAATTTGTGTATTTTCTTAAAACCTCTCAAACTTCTTGAAAAAAATTCGATTTTTTTTTTGAAAACTTCAATTTATGTTTTGCTTAAAATTTTTGGAAATCTTGTCAAACTAAAAATCATTTTTTAACAACTTTTAAAATGTTTAAACCTTCTAAATATCTTTCATAATTCCTCGAATTCTTCCAAAATTTTTCTTGAAATTCGAAAAATTAAAAATCTTTCCTTCAAATCTTCGAGATTCTGTTTTGACAATTTTGGAAATCTTTTGAATTGTTGGAATTTTGTTTATATATTATCTTAAAATTAATTTTTCAAAATAAAAAATCAGTTCAAATTATCCTATGAATTATGAAAAATATTTTGTATTATCGTGACACCTTTTTAATTTTTTTTTATATTTTATAAATTGTTTAATCTTGCTAATGGAAAGATTTTTCGAAATTTTCGAAAATAATTTTAAAAATTTTGAGAAAGTTTTTTTAATTTTTTTGAAGCTTCAAAATTTTTTTCGAAATCTTTAAAAATTTACATTTTGTTTCAAATTATTGGAAATCTTTTGTGTTGAATTTTTTTAAAACATCATCTTAAAATTAATTGTTTTAAATAGAAAATCAGTTTCAATTATCCCATGAATTAGGATAAATATTTTTTATTGTCGCGAAAACTTTCGAAATTTTTTTTTTTTTTAAAATATTTATAAAATTTTTAAATCTTGCAAATAGAAAAATTTTTGCTTGAAAATCTTTGCCATTATTTTTCGAAATTTCAGAAAATAATTTCAAATCTTTTGAAAACTTTTTCAATTTTCTCTTTAAATTTATTTTCAAAATAAAAATTCAGTTTGAATTTCCCCACGAATTTTAAGGAAGTTTTTTTATTTTCTTGAAGCCTATTAAACTTCTTAAAAGCTTCGAAATTTTTGTCGAAATCTTGACAAATTCATATTTTGTTTTGAATTTTTGAAATATTTATAAATTTCAAATTATTTTCTTAACTATTTCTAAAACGTTTAAACCTTTTAAATATCTTTCAAAATTATTCGAATTTTTCCAAAAATTTTCTGAAAATTGTGAAAAATTACAAAACTTGCTTAAAAATGTTCATGAATTTTCAAAATTTAGAAATAATTTTTAATCTTTTGAAATCTATCCTCATCTTTTAAAATGTTTCTAAATGTTCTCTTAAAATTACTTTTTTAAAATAAAAAATCAGTTCAAATTTTGCCATAAATTCTAAGAAAATTTTTTTTATTATAGTGGATCCTTTCGAAATCCTTAAGAAGTTTCAAATTTTTTTGCTAAAAATATTCAAAAATGTACATTTTCAAAACTTTTGATATATTCTCCATTTTTAAATTAATGTTGAATATTATAAAAATGTCGAAATGTCTTAAACTTATTCGCATTTTCTTATAAATCTTTGTAATCTTGCTAATTGGAAGATTCTGCTTGAAAATCTTTCCCATTCTTTTTCGAAATATTACGCATTTTTTAAATTATTAAGAAATTAATTTTCTTGAAACCTCTCAAACTTCTTGAAAAGCTTCGACATTTTTTTCGAAATGTTCCAAAATTTACATTTTTTTTCGAATTTCTGGAAATCTTTCCAAACATAAAATAATTTTTCAACCATTTTCAAAACTTTTGACCCTTCTAAATATCTTTAAAAATTCTTCGAATTCTTCCAAAATTTTTGTTCGAATTCTGAAAAATTAAAAAACTTGCCTTCAAATCTTCCAGATTCTGTTTTGACAATTTTGGAAATCTTTTAAAATGTTAAAATGTTTTGAAAAATGTTATCTGAAAATGAATTTTTTAAAATGAAAAATCAGTTTAAATTATTCCATGAATTATGAGAAATATTTTTTATTATCGTGAAACCTTTTAAAATTGGCTTTTTTCAAGTTTTGTAAAAAAATTTCCTATCTTGCTAATGCAAAGATTTTGCCTGCAAATTTTCCTCATTTTTTTCAGAAATTTAAGAAAATAATTTAAAACCTTTTGAAATGTTCGGCAATTTTTTCAAATCTATTTTCATAATAAAAAATCAGTTTAAAATTTTCCAGGAATTTTTGAATTTTTTTATATTCTTGAAGCCTTTTAAACTTCTTAAAAAGCTTTCTTTAAAAATTTCAAGAATTCACATTTTGTTCCAAATTTTTGAAAAATTTTCAAATTTCGTATCATTTTTTTTAACTATTTCCAAAATCTTTGAACCTTCTCAATATCTTTTAAAATTATTCGAATTTTTCCACAAATTTTCTCAAAATTCTGAAAAATTACAAAAATTGCCTTAAAATCTTTGAGAATTTGGTATGAAGATTTCATAAATCTTTTGCAATCTTTCAAATTCTTTTGTGTTCCTTAAAAAAATAAAAAAATAAACAACAACAAAATCAGTTCAAATTTTCTCATGCATGCTAAGGCAATTTTTTTATTATCGTGAATCCCTTCAAAATCCTTAAGAAACTTCAAAAAAAATTTCCAAATATTCCAAAAAGTACATTTTACAAAACATTTGAAATATTTGAAACTTTTAAATTAATTTTGAATCTTTTTAAAATTTCGAATATTAGATTAGGTTATCAATGGAGAAAAATGTGGTGTTCGGGAGTTGTGGTGAAGTGAGGGAGAGAAGAGAAATTAGAAAAAAACAGAGAAATTAGAGATGGGGAAATTAGGGAGGAAGTGAGGAGTAGGGGAAAGGGGAATTAGGGTCATGAATCAAGAAAGGGATGTGTGGAGTTTAGGAGTGGGAGGGAAGTATGCGATGGGCGAGAAATTAGAGGAGGGAAGTAGAGGAGGCTGAGTAAGAAGATGTGAGGAAAACTGGAGGAAAGAGGAATTGGAGTTGGGAAGCAAGAGTGAATAGTTAAATCAGTGTGGTAAATAAAGGAAGGATTTGTGGAGTTTTTGGAGTGGTGGGAAAGTAATAGAAGGGCGAGAAATTAAGAGTAGAGAAGTAGAGGCGGCTGAGTAATAGGAAGTGAAAAGAAGTAGCAAAGAGGGGAAGTAGAATTTGGAATTAAGAAAAGGCTGCCTTGAGATTGGAAGTGGTAAGGTAGTGGAGGAGGGGAGGCCAATTAAAGGAGGAAATTGAGAATTGAGAGTTAAGAGGAAGTAAGAAGAAGAGGAGAGGGTAATCAAGGTGGTGAATCAAGATAGTGAGTCAAGAAAAGAGTGTATGAAGTTGAAGAGTGAGGGAACTACGGGAAGAAAGAGGAATTAACGAAAGGAACTAGCGAAGGGTATGTGAGAGGATGTGAGAAGAAGTAGGAAAGAGGTGAAGAAGAGTGGTGAATCAACGGAGAAGTGTATGGTTCAGGAGTGAGAAAGTAAGGGAATGGAGAGGACTTAGAGAAGGGAAGTAGCTGAGTCTAAGTAAGAGAAAATGAGAAGAAGTCGGGATAGGGGAGGTAGGATAAGAAATCAAGGGAGAGTATGGACTTTGTGAGCGGTGGAGAAGTAGGAGAGGGAAAAATAATCAGAGGAGGGAAGCAATTGAGGCTGAGTGAGAATAAATGAGAAGTAGGAGTGTATGAGGAGGGAAGGTGACGTGGGATTGGGAATCACGAGTGGTTGGTGGAGTATGGGAGTGGAGGGGAGTGGAGGGAAGTGGAGGGGGGAGAAATGAGTGGAAGGGAGGGGATAGTGTAGTATCGGATAGGACAGGAGATGATAGAATAGGATTGGATGGAAAGGACTGAGGAGAAAGAGCAATGGGACAGTCTGCGACTATCTGAAGAATTTACCCCCTCTCTTATTTCTCAATGGGATTGAGAGTGAGGAGTAATCAAGGTTATGTTTCATTAGGCAAATTTATCGTCTGCGCATGTCCATTAACATTGAAATGATCTTCCTCGTCTTATTCTAATCACGAGATACAAATGTGATGGATTTCGAGGAAAAGAGTCTACATAGAAGACTTGGCTGGTCGATTCCGGAACCATTCATCAGCTGTGATCCCGACGACGTGCTCTTCCATCTCTCCCATTACCTTCATGTAATCGCATTAGAGTGTTATCACGTGGGAGGACGGGGTAATGGTTGGTGTGTTTGCACGCATCAATTGAAGGGGTAGGAAGTGCATTGGATGACCACACCTTAGTAAGGGTGCGGCGAACCCAGGGATCCAGGGTGTGCCGTCCTTTACTAATTTACACAACAGCAAAATTTTAACATGATGATGGCACGTGCTAGGGCTCGTTCCCTGTGCTTCTTCTCCATCCACGCGATCCTCATTATTAATAGAAAAAAAGGGGATCGTTGCCAAGTCTTTTGTCAATAAAGTGATTCTTCAAGTGTGACATCTTCTTCGATCTGATTAAGGCTGAACCGGAAACCGCGTGCGTTTCTGACATTTAGGCTCGCATTCACGACGAAAGGATGGCATTTATTTTCGGGGGAAATATTTACTCTGTCAGCCCTTATAATTGTCGTCATTTAAAATCATCGTCTGATGATTGGGGTTGGCCAAAAATTATGTAAGCTGTTTTCCTGAAATTTTCAAACACCCCTACCCCGTTCGAGGGGCCGTAAAATTTTTCTGACCCTAATGAAATTAGTTTGAAAAAAAAATTATTATTAACAAGTAAGTCTTAAGCACGTACCTACAGTTGTGTGATTCCTTCAGGAACTCAGATGTTTTCTAAACAAATATTTTAGGACCAATAGAAATGAGCTTTAATGTTTATTTAAACTATTTCTTTTCAATGTGTAAATGATCGAAATTCCTATTCATATCAGATTTATTATTTGTTTAAAAATTTAATTATCGTAAAAAATTCAACAGTTATTCTTCTTGGTTAAAAATTATCTTTTCTGTTGAAAATTCAGCTGTTTCATAGGAAATTTGTGTTTCAGCTCGAAAGTTCATTTTAAATAAAATTTTTGTTTGTTAGCAGAAATTCCTGTTCTTTAAATTAAACTATTACAATTGTGGTTAAAAAATTAGTCACTTTTAGTTGAAAATACAACTATTTGGTTAAAAATTCGTCTTTTGTAGAAGAAAACTAAAATTTTTGCTGGATATATTTATTTTAACCATTCAATTCAATTTCTAGTTACAAAATTATTATTTTCAGTTCAAAATTCAACTATTTGGTTGAAAATTTATGTATTTCAATAAAAATCCTTATTTTTCGGTAGAAAATTAATCTTTTTAGTTAAAAATTGAAACTTCTCGTTAAAAATTCATTACTTTGGTCAAAAATTTAACAGATTTATTGATAATTCCTAGTTTTTGTTGAAAATTGATTTTTTTTACTTGAAGGTAGTTATTTTTGGTTGGCAATTGAAATTTAACTAAAAAATTCAATGATTGCTGAAAATTTAACTGTTGAATTTCTGGTATAAAATTGATAGTTTTTAGCTAACAATTAATTTCTTCGGGTGAAAATTTGCCTGCTTAATTTATAATTCATTTTGTTTTTGTTGAACATTATTATTTTTTCAACTGAAAAAGTCTATTCCATTTTCTGTAGAAAATCAATCTTTTTGATTAAAATTAATTTCTTCAGTTGAAAATTAATTTGTATAACTGAAAAATTATATATCTGGAAAAATTCATGTTTCTGGTTGGAAAATCACTTCTTTCGTTGAAAATGTAACTGTTTTGTTGAACGTTCGTTTTTTTTTTGTTTTGTTAAAAATTAATTTTTACAGAAAAAATCTAACTCTTCTGTTTTTAGTGGAAAATTTATATTTCAGTTTAAAATTCAACTATTTTTTTGAATATTTATGTATTTTGATTGCAATTTTTTTCTGAAAATTTCACTATTCAGTTTCTGGTCGGAAATTTGTCATTTTTTATTCAAAATTTAAATATTCGTTTGAAAATTCATGTATTTGGATTGAAATTCGTCATTTTAGTTGAAAATTCATGTATTTTGGTTAATTTTTTTTTATTAAAAATTTAACTATTCAATTCAGTTCATCATTTTTAGTTAAAATTTCAACTATTTTGTTGAAAATGGATATATTTCGATGAAAAAACGTCTTTTTTGGTAGAAAATTAATCTTCTTGGTTAAAAATTAATCTTTGTGGTTAAAAATTTATTACTTTGATCGAAAAGTTAACAAATTTATTGATAATTCATAGTCATTGTTAAAAATTATTTTTTTTTACATGAAGGTCAAATTTGTTTGAAAAATTATATTTTAGTCAAAAATTCAACTATTTATTAGAAAAATCATATATTTTGGTTGAAAATTTGTTGGCTTGTTTTTGTTGAAAATTTAACTATTAAATTTCTGGTATAAAAATTATCGTTTTTAGTTGAAAATTGATACAAAATTAATTTCTTTGGTAAAAAATTTATATTTTAGTTGAAACTTCAACTATACGTTTGAAAATTTATGTATTTTAATTAAATTTTTAGTTGTTGAAAATTTGACTTTTCAGTTTTTGGCAGAAAGTTTATCGTTTTTTATGCAAAATTTAACTATTTGTTCGAAATTCATGCATTCAGATAATTGTTAAATAATTTTTTTAATTAATTTTTTAAGAATTTATATTAATGTTATTAATGATTAATAATTTAGAAATTAATCTTTTCTTCATTGAAAGAAAATATTGGTTTTTTAACTTGAAATTTAACTGTTTAATTGTAATTGTATGTAGTTGGATGGAAATTCGTCTTTTTCGCTAGAAAAATAATTTTCTTGATTGAAAATTAATCCTTTTGGTTAAAAATTCATTTCTTTGGTTGAAAAGTTAACAGTTTTGTTGATAATTTGTCTCTTTAGTTGAAAATTATTTTTGTACTCAAAAGGCGTTCCATTTTGGTTCGAAAATCAATATTTTTGGTTAAAAATTAATTTCCATAGAAAAACAATTAATTTTTATAAGTTTGATTGAAAACTAATTTTTTTAGTGAAAATGTAACTATTCCACTTTTGGTAGAAAATTTATATTTCACTTGAAAATTCAACTATTTGGTTGAATATTTATATATTTTGTTGAAAATTCGTCTTTGTTGGTAGAAATTTATTCTCCTTGGTTAGAAATTCATCCTTTTTGTCAAAAATTCAAATATTTGGTTAAAATTTCACTTATTGGTTGAATATTGTAAAAATGAAACTATTGAATTTCGGGTTCAAAATTCAACTTTTTGACTTGAAAATTAAATATTCATGTTTTGTTGATAATTTGACTTTCTTTTATTGTAACTTGTGTTGTTTTTCTATTAATTTAATTTGTTTATTGCCAATGTTTTTTTTTTACAATTCAAACAAGAAATACGCATCTTAGTTGAACAACCTTTGTCTTCTCATTTTTTTCGTCTTTTATGTCATTTTTCCAAAATTTAAATTTTTTTATTTCGTTTTTTACGATAAAAAAAATCCACTTCTTCTATCTGGAAATTATCAAAAAAAAATTCTCAGATCTTGTCTGGTTGAACTACTTTTATTTATCAATTTTTGTTTCGGACCTCATGCCGTTTTCCAAAAAAATTAATTTTTCAATTGTTAATGTTATTTTTTAGGATTAAAACAAAAACAATTCTTCGGAAAGTTATCGTACTAACAAAACTAAAAATCGACACACACACCAACACACACCCAGACATTTCGTAAAAACCTGGTTTGTGGGTTCAGGGCTTCTAACAACGACAACATCCCCCAATAGGGGGGGGGGGGGATTCTACAAAAAATCTCATACCTTCTCTGATGAGTATGTAATATAATTTTAAATTAATGATAATAATATTAATTTATAAATCGGATTATTTGTGAAACGGTTTTGTAATTGGGACATGATAAATACATTCACCTTATACTAATGTTTCATTTTGTTCCAGTGCGTAGCCTAATATTAACTTAAATCCAGAAATTCAGTTTCAGCAAGTAAGTGAAGCTCAAACACAACTAAAATTTTTAAGAAATGAATCAATTTTTTATTACAATTGGGAAAAACCAAAATACGCGTTAACATAACTACTGTTAGATTAACCGAACAGACAACAGACATACAACCTAACAGACAGATTAACAGACAGACAGGCTAACAGACAGACATACTAACAGACAAATAGGCAGACAGACATACAAACAGACAGACAGACAGGTTGTCTGACAGACAGACTAACAGACAGGCAGACTAACAGGCGGACAGACAAACAGACAGAAGGACTAACAGACAGACAGACAGAGATTTGTATACAAGTTGATAAAAGTTGTTGCCAAGTTGTTTTCTAATATTTAATTACTTGTAAATGGCTTCGATCGTCCTGCGAACATTGCCGCTCGTCGCGTACAGACCCTCATTATGCGCCTCGGCGCATAATATACTATTATTCCAGTACTTAGTCCTAGAATAATTTAAATCAGAAAACACTCGAAACTTTAATTGCTACAAATGTCTGTCTGTTAGTTTGACTGTCTGTTAGTCTGTTTGTTTGTCTGTTAGTCCTTCTGTCTGTCTTTCTGTCTGCCTGTAAGTCTGTCTGTTAGTCTGTTTGTTTGTTTGTCTGTCTGTTGGTCTGTCTGTTAGTCCTTCTGTCTGTCTGTCAGTCTGCCTGTCTTTTAGTCTGTCTGTCTGTATGCCTGTCTGTCTGTCTGTCATCTTCGAAGAAACATTGCCTTTATCAAAATATGCAAGCACCCTTGAACTGAAATTGATTCAGCAACCGTAAAGGGAATAGAATTTTTTTGATCTTTCTTCTTTCAACTCCTGACGATTAAAATTTAATATTGCCATCAACACGTATTTAGAAAGTTTCCTTCACGAAGAGATCGAACATGTTTGAATGGTCTATTTCTATCTGTGAAGAATACTAATGGAGAGAACGAGGTGTTTTCCTTTTTATGATGCATTTATGCGCATTTGTTTTCCAACTGATGTCCTGTAGACTTTACAGTGTCTATTGTTGCGTATATGTTTGCTCTTGAGTCGTGGGCGGTCGGGATTGTATTCATCTTCTTAGTCATAACTTATTCGTCACGATTCATCCGTCATTCTATATCCACAGATAGGTTCATCTTACCATCAGTGTATTGTACAAATAGGATAATTCGCGATGAAGCTTGATCTTTCTTCTTCATCATTATTTACATTTCGCCGAAGAACAAACAGAACAAAACTTCAGCTGTGGAGCCTTAGGATAAGACTGACGACCTCATAAAGAAGCTCTGGAACTGCATTTTCATAAAAAATAAGTTTTTTATATGGTTGGATTCGGAATAGGACAAATTTAACTATGCTAATTGTTATTAAAAATTGTAATTGAAACTCGAGATAATTAGGTCTCAATTAGCATGTCTACTGCAATTTTCGAGAATTCCTGATGAAGAAACCATACATCTACAGAAATTGTAGCATATCCATAGGAATTCTAGGATTTAGGATAGCGCAGAGGCCTCAGATTCTAACAAAAAAAAATCTGCACGAAAAATAAAAATTCACAGACAGACATTCTAACAAACAGACAGACTAACATACAGACAGACTCAAAGACAGACTGACTACCAGACAGACGGACTAAGAGGCAGATATACTAACAGACAGACAGACAGACTAAAAGACAGACAGACATACAGAAGGAGTAATAGGCAGACAGACAGACTGACAGACAGACAGACTAACAGACAGACAGATAAACCAACAGGCAGACAAACAGACGGAAGGAGTAACAGACAGGCAGGCAGACAGACAAAAATGCAGAAGGACTAACAGACAGGCAAACATACAGACAAACAGACAGACAGACAAACAGACCGACAGACCAAAAGACAGGAGGACTATCAGACAGATTAACAGACAGACTAACAGCTAGGCATACTAACAGACAGACGGACGGACGAACAGACAGACAGACGAACAGACAGACAGACAGACAGAAGGACTAACAGACAGATTAACAGACAGACAGACAGACTAACGGACAGGCAAACTAACAGACAGACAAACTAACAGACAGACATTTGTAGCATTTAGACAGAAAAATCTCGGAAAAAAGCTGATAAGATTCCTAAAAGAGTTTTTGAGCCTGATTTTTAAATTAGGCTTCCAATTTTTTTATAAATAAACAGATGTGACGAAAAAAATGCCATTTTTTCTATTTGACGTTCCCGGTGCTTGACAAAAACAGAAGAATTGTTCAAATCACCCAAGTTTCATAGAGGAACATTAGTTAAAGATGTTTCAATATTCTATAATAAACTAAACTAAATTTTATAAACAAATTATTTGTTGAAAGAACGATTTCTCATAATTTTACATTTTTTAAACTTACATTGTAAGAAATTTGAATGAAAACAATTTAATGATGAAGAAAGTTCTTCTTTAGATTATTCTTGTTCATATTATAAACAAATTTGATTTAAAAAATGCATTATTGGGGCATCTGTGGACAGAAAAATTCGTTTTTTGCGATGTCAGACTTTTAAATTGAGAACCTTATAATAATTTCCGCAAAATTCATAATTGTTTGATAAATTTCATATTTTTTTTAAAATAAATTTAATAAACAAATGCATTGTTCGGGCATCTATCGATGGAAATTTTTTTTTTTCGATTTCAGTATTTTTAATTGGCAACTAAATGATAATTTCATTAACACTCAGACTTAATTGATGAAGTCTATGATGTTTTAAACAAATTTAATAAATGTAGTAATTATTTCAGTATTTGTCAATGAAATTTTTTTTTAATCTTAGTCCAATCAGTTTAATTGTCTTAGAATTTTTCCGTTGACTGATGCCCCAATAATGCATTTGTTCATTAAATTTATTTTAAAAATCATGAAACTGGTTGAAAAATTATGAATTTTGCTGAAATTATCATAAAATTCTTAATTAAAAAAATTGGCATAGAGAAAAATGAATTTTTCTGTCGAAAAATGCCTGATTGTTGCATTTTTTTTAATCATAATATTTATCAGCTGATTATGAATGTTGCTGGAATTGTCATGAAGTTCCTAATTGAAAAAAATGGAAATTGAAACAAAAAATTTTTTGTCGAAAAAATGCCTGATTAATGCAATTGTTTATAATATTGACAATAATAATCTTAAGGAGAAATTTCTTCATTATTATATTGTTTTTATCGAAATTTCTTGCAGTTGAACTGAAAAAAACGTAAAATTATGGGAAATCGTAGAAAAAATTCTTTAACAAAATAATTTGTTTATAAATTTTTTTTTGTTTGGTCAAAATTCAACAATTTTGTTAGTAAATCATACTTTTTGGTTGAAAATTCTGCAATTTTTCTAAAAATTTAACTATTTTCTAGAAAATTTACTTTGTGGTTAAATTTAATATTTTCCTGTTGAAAAGAGAGCTGAAATCTTTTCTGGATGAAAATTCAACTATTTTTTTTTTGTAAATTTGTCTCTATTAAATTGAAAATTCATCTGTTTTAAGAGAAAATTTATCTTTATTGAATGAAGATGCAACTGTTTGGTTTAAAATAAAACTATTTTGTTAAAAATTCATACCTTTGGTTGAAATATCTACTTTTTTGTTGAAAATTTAACTATTTCGTAGAAAATTCACTTCTTGTTTAAAATTCATATTTTCGTGTTAAAAAAAAAACTGAAAGTTTTTCTGGGGGAAAGTTCAACTTAAAAAAAATTTCCTTTTTTTATTAAAAATTAATCTGTTTTAGTACAAATTTCATTTTTCTTGGATGAAAATTCAACTATTTGGTAGAGAGTTAAACTATTTCGTTAAAAATTCTTCCCTTTTGGTTAAAAAAATTCGTCGTTTGGATAAAAAATTCAATTTTGTTTGTAGACACTTATTTTTTGTTGAAAAATTCATATTTTAATCTTAAAAACTCGACTGGAATCTTTTCTGGGTGAAAATTCAACTACCTTTTTGAAATACGTTTACTTTTTAAATAAAAATTGATCTCTTTCAAGATAAATTTAATCTTTTTTTGATAAAAATGCAACTGAAATCAACTAAAATCTTTTTTAACAGAAAATTTAACTATTTTCTTTAATTTATCTTCTTGATTTATAAATTCATCCGCTTTGGTAGAAATTTTCTATTTTTAATGAAAATGCAGCTTTTTGGTTAAAACATCTTCTTCTTTGCTTGAGTGTTCAACTATTTTATTTGAAAATTTTTCTTGAATCACTTTGTTGAGAAACCATTTTTTTTTAGTTATAATTTTAGTTGAAAATTCATCCCTTCGGTTGAAATTTTCACTATTTTTTTGAAAATTAATCTTTTAAATTGAAAATTCGTTTTTTTGTTTTGTTTTTTCAAATGAGAACCTAACTATTCCATTTTTTTTAGAAATTTATATTTTCTTTTTGAAAATTCAACTATTTGATTTAAAATTCAACTACTTTTAGTTGAAAATTAAACTTTTTTGTTTATAATTCATTTTTTTAGTTGAGGGTTAATCATTTCAGCTGAAAATTCTTCTCTATGGTTTAAAATTCAAGTATTTTTTTATTTTGCTTCCCAATATAACAGTTAATTTTTTTAACCGAAAATTAAACTTATTTAGTTGAAGATTCATCAATTAACTATTTTTCAGAAAATGCATGTTTACGGAATGCAAATTCCGGCTTGAAAATAAAACAATTTGATTGAACAGTTCTTCCCTCTTCACTGAGGAATTTATTTTTTCTTTAAAAATTGATTTGCTTTAATTTGTTGAGAATTAATCTTTTTAAATAAAAAATTCAACTAATTGGGTAAAAGTTAAACTACATTGTTAAAAATTTTAAAAGTCTTTGGTTAAAAATTCAACTGTTTAGTGGAAAAATAATTTTTTCCTGAAGTCGTATTTTTTGTTTGTAAATTCAATCTTTGTTTCTTTGAAAATTTGTATTTTTGGTTTAAAAAATTTTTTTCTCTTATAAGTTTCCTATTTTTACATTCTCATCATAATGAGAAGGTATTGGTTTTTTTTTTTATTGAAAATAAAGTATGACACTTTCTGTTTGTAATTTATATTTTCCGGTTGAAAATTCAACTATTATGTTAAAAGTTTAATTATTTTGTTGAAAATTCAAGTATTTTGTTAAAAAGCCACCTTTTATAGCAGAAAAAACTTATTTTAAAAATAAATTAATAAATTTGAAAATTATAAACTTGTATCTGAAACACTGTTTCATTCCGTTTATAAAAGATTCCGTGCTGGAAGTATTTCAAGATAATTTTTTTTTTTTTAATTTAACAAACAAGTGCATAATTCGAACATAATTATTATACTAATTTATTATTGTTGATCCCTCTGATTTTAAAAACAAGGGACTGATTTTATTGTTATTAACGGCAAAAGGAAGACATCATGAATTAGTGGAGAAACACTCTGACATTATTAACCTTAATGCACATTTAATTGAACTTCCGGCAAGATCGAGTTAAAAAGGAAAATTTTTCCTTGTTGTCTCTAAGGTTGGTATTTTATTGCCACCTCAAGAAATCTTGAATTCATGGAGTTCATAATGCGGGACAAGTTATGTTGACCCACATGTAATCACTCCCATGAATCTTTTTTTTCTTTATTTTTATTAATTATATTATATATATATAACTAACAGACAGACGGACTAACAGACAGACATACTAACAGACAGACATACTAACAGACAGACATACTAACAGGCCGATATACTAACAGACAGACATACTAACAGACAGACAAACAAACATACATACTAACAGACAGACATACTAACAGGCCGACATACTAACAGACAGACATACTAACAGACAGACAAACAAACAAACAAACATACATACTAACAGACAGACATACTAACAGACAGACAGACAAACAAACATACATACTAACAGACAGACAGACAGACAGACAGAAAGACAGACAAACTGACCGACAGACTAACAGACAGACCGACAGACTAACAGACAGAAGGACTAACAGACATACAGACAGACTGAAAGACAGACTAAGAGACATTTAATTTTTATTTATTTATTCAGAAATTTATTGAAAATAATGAAAAAAAAATATATAGTGTTGTCGCTTTTTCTCAATGCGCCGATTGAGTTTCAATTGAAAGGTTGGGGCAAAAAATGTCACATTTGTGTGCATGATAGAACTGACAAAAATTTAAGACATTTTCCATTAAAATAATCAATTTTCAACCAAGAAATTTTTAACAAAATACTAAAATTTTTTATGAAACTGATGAATTTTTGATTTAAAAAAATGAATTTTCAACAAAAAGTGTAATAGTTGATATTTCCACAAAAAAAAATTTAATTTCCAATAAAAAACTGTTGAATTAAACCAAAAAATACAAATTTAAACAAAAATGTTTAAATTTTCTTCCAACAAATAGAATAGTTTAATTTTAAGTTGCAGAAATAAGTTTGTAACTGAATAAAATAAGTTTTGAAAGAAGTAGTTAAATTTTCAACCAAACGGATGAATTTTCAACCAAAAAGATTGAAGGTATATCAAAAGAACCAAAAATTCGAAAAAAAATTAATTATCAATAAAAAAAACTAATTTACAACCAAGGAAATGAAATTTCAATTAAAAAAGATTAATTTTCTGAGGGAATAAGATAAATTTTCAACGAAACAATTCAATTTTCAGTTTAAAAAATTCATTTTTATTAAAAAAATTAATTTTCAACCAAAGAAATGAATTTTTAAACAAAAATATTAAATTTCTACCAAAAAGAAACAAAATAAATGATTTTTCAACCAAATATTTTAATTTTTAATTGAATTTTTAACCTAATTGTTGAATTTCCAACTGAAAAAGATTTATATTCTACCAAACGTGAAATAGTTAAATTTTTATTTGAAAAAAAAAATTTTCAATAAAAATAAAATAATTTGATAGCAAAAGGAATGATTTTTGAACCAAGACGATTAATTGTGTACCAAAAAAAATATTTTTTAACAAAATAGATCAATTTTCAATTAGAAAAGATAAATTTTCGGCAACAAATGGAATACTTTAATTTTGAGTTACAGAAATAAGTTTGTAACTTAAAAAAAAATGTTCAAGAAAACAGTTGAATTTTTAACCAAACTGATGAATATTTTAGCCAAATATTTTAATTTTTAATGAAATTTTTAACCGCAATAGATTTGTTTTCAACCCAATAGTTGATTTTTTTTTAAAAACATAAATAAATTTTCAACTTAAAAAAGACGAAAAGGTTCAATTTTCAGTTTAGAAAATTCTTTTTCAATAAAAAACTAATTTTCAACCAGAGAAATAATTTTCTAACCAAAACGTAATTTTCTAAAAAAAATACATGAATTTTCAACCAAATATTTTAATTTTTAATAGTTTTTTAATAGTTTAATTTTTAGTTACAGAAATAAGTTTGTGAGCAAATAAAATAAAGTTTCAACGGAATCGTTGAATTTTCAGTTTCAAAAATTAATTTTCGAACTGAAAGATTAATTTCCTACCAAAAAAGACAAAATTCATGAATTTTCAACAAAATATTTTGATTTTTTATGGAATTTTCCACCTAATAGTTGAATTTTCAACTAAAGAAGATTGATCTTCTACTAAACGTGGAATAGTTAAATTTCCAGTTTAAAAAAAAAAATAATTTTAAAAAATGTTAACAAAATATTTAAATTTTCAACCACAAAAAAAAATTTCAACTAAAATGATGAATCATCAACAAAAAGATTAATTTTTAACAAAGTATTTCCACTTTCAACTAATTAGTTGAATTTTGAACAAAAAATGGTCTTTCAGTCAATATTCACGATGAGTGAACATTTCGGAAATATAATAAAAATTAAAAAATTTGAAAACTAAAAATAAATTTAAAACCCCCTTATTCTCACTCTGCCCTTTTTCCTCTTTTTTATACTCATAAATATTATGTTTTTTTTTTACAAATTTGTACAAATTTTCAATCAAACATATTTTTATAGGATACCTAGTTTCTGTTTCATTCGTAAAAAATAACATAAAAAATCAAATAAAATTTTTTTAGGACAAACGACACAATTTATGAAAAAAATGAATTGACAAGAGTTGCTTATGCAAAAGGGAGCTACAAATTTGTTTTTAATAATTTCTTGATATGGCGCGTGATTTTTGCTTTGATCGTGAAAAATAACATTAAAAATAGAAAAATCAAATTTTTTGTTGGTGTGTTATACCGGAAATTAACTTTTGATAAAAAGTCATTTGATTTTAAAAAATATTACATTTTTCAAACAATTTTACGTTATGTTAAATTTTCTTCAGAAATTTGCTATTTCTAACAAAAAATCGTTTTTCTCTAAAAATATTATTTTGAACAAAAATGGTTTGAATTCAAAAATTATAATGGTAAACATCCAATTTTCAACAAATTTAGGTTATGTTAATCTTTTTGTCGGATGTTTGTATTTTCGAAAAAACGCAATGGTTCAATTGTCTATATATTGAATAAAAATTGTATTGTCCTTGTTTTTCTTTTCTCTCATTTTAGATAATACACTCAACTCCCGATATAAGAACCCCCGATTTACGATATTCCTAGAATTGATGTTCTTGGTAGTTTTTTGATAAGGGGAGCTACGGGACCGAGAGAGACGCGATGCTCAGTCAAGCGTGACAGGCAGCATGAGGGTCGCACTCTCAGCGCATGCCTTGCATCTGGATCGGATTCCCCCGATTTATGACCAAGGCCTCTGCAAGCCATACCCGAAATCATCATTTTATCGGGAGCTGAGTGTGGATACTATGAAATAAAATAATTTTTAATATTAATTCTATATTTTAATTTAAAAATTACGTGAGACAAAAAACAACAATTAATAACTTTTGCTAGTTATTGTAAATTATTGTAGGATTTGGCTTGAGGATCCAAAATAATTTGATTTAGTTAGTTAATTATTAAATTTATTGTTAAGAATGTAGTTTGAAAATAAGATTTTTGTTGTAAAGGAGAATTTTTTTTCATCTTATGACAGTATTCATCACGATTAATATCTCAGTCGAGATTTTTAAATATTTTTTATGGGAAATGTATTAAAATGTTTTTTTTCAGTTAAAATCATTTTTGTAATATAATTATATATTATAATTGAAGTCCTTTTATCTTTGTTTCGGTATGTTTTTTTTTTTTTTTTTTTTTTTTTTTTTTGTAAAAACGCCCTTTGTGTAAATAGGCGTTTAATGAGGGAGGATCCTAATGTCTTTAATGACGTTGCTTTTTTTGGCTTCTAATTCCTAAAAGGCCGAAAAAGACTGTTATTCTGCACATCTGCTTGTTAGGGGGGTTACATCTGCTTTAAATCTTATCAGTGACCAAATTTTTTTCAACTTGACCGAATTAATAACTGTTAATAATTTTCATGTTATTTTTTTTTTATTTATTATTTCATTATCTGTACAATTTGTTATCAATTTATAGACCGAACCTGATAAAAAAAATGTTTACAAGAAATTACCACATTTCTATAACTCTAATTAATAATGAAAAATAATAATTGAACAAAAATTTGAAAAAAAAATTGAGTTAGTTTAAGAGATATTAACAATTTTTGAGAAAATTCACACTTAATTTAAAACTGAAAAATATTTTAAAAATTAAAAAACTAAATTTAGATTTCCAATAGTGTCAAAATAAAATTTTGAAGCTTGTTAAGGATCTTTAAAGGTTTTAGGAAAATAATAATAAGAAATCGAGCAAATTTAAAATATATTTAGATGTTTTCAAAAGATTCCCAATTTTTTTCAAACGTATAAAGATTTCAAACCTTTTAATATACAATGTAGATTTTTGAACATTTTCAACACAAAATTTATAGGCTTTTTAAAAAGTTTAAAGGGTTTTAAATCAATGAAAACTTTTTATGAAAATTCCTAGAAAAACTAACAATAATTTTGTCAAAAAATAATCTGGATGATATAATATTCAAACAAAAAATTTATAATAATATATTATATATATATGTATATATATATATATTATAATATATAATATAATAATTATAATGATTATTAATACTATTTATTAAAAAATTTTAAAATTTCAATTAAATTATAAATTAATTACCTAATTTATTTTTTTATTTTTTTATAACTGAAAAAACGTTTATAATAATTTATAAATAAGTTTTGATAATATAATAATAATATAAAAATATTATTATTAGATTCCTGGCAATTTTTTTATTTAATTTTCATCTTTTCTGGTTAAAAATTCAATTTTTTATTTGAAAATTTAATTATTGCGATAGTAATTTAATTATTTAGTTGAAAATTAACTTATTGGTTAAAAATATATTTTTTTATGTTTAAAACTAAACTATTTTCTCGAAAATTCATCTGTTTTCGTTGAATTCAACGGTTCTTTATTAAAATTAAATCTCTGATGGAAATATCAACTAATATATTTTTTTTTTTAAATTCATTCTTTTGGTTTTTAAATCAAACGAGTTGGTTAAAAGTTCAATTCCCTTGTTCAAAATCGATTTTTTCCGTTGAAAATTCAACTATTTTTTTAATCCGTTTTTTTCAAATTTAATTTTTGTCTAAATTTAACCTATTCCATTTTTTATTAAAATTTTGTATATAGTTGAATATTCAAATATTTGGTTGAAAGTTGAACTCCTTCGATAAAAGTTAATTCATTTTGTTGAAAATTGAACTACTTTGTTGAATTTTTTTTTAATTAATTTTTTCCTGTAAATTTAACCTACCCCATTTTTGATTAAAATTTATTTCCAAATCAGTTGAAAATTAAAATACTTTGTTGAAAATTCGTTCTTCTTGTTGTCAAAAATTAATTTTTTTACCTGTGAATTTAACCAAATCTAATTTTGATGGGAATTTCTTTTTAGTTGAATATTCAAATACTTAATTAAAAGTTGAACTACTTGGATGAAATAATTGTTGCTGTTGTTTAAAATTGATCCACTTTGTTGATAATTAATTTTTGTCTGAAAATTAATTTTTTTTCTACTATAAATGTAACCTGTTTTATTTTTGATTGAAATTTTTTCTTACTTCGTTGACAATTAAATTATTTGGATCAAAATTCATTTTTTTAACTAAGAATTAAACTTAATTTAAATAATTTTTTCATGAAAATACCAACCACTATATTTTTTTTTGTTTGAAAATTGAAATACTTGGTTGAAAATCCGTTTTTTTTTTGTAAAAATTTATTTTTTTTAACTGTAAATTTAACCCATTTCATTTTAAATTAATTTTGTTAAGTATAAATTTAAGCTATTCCATTTTGAGACTGATTTTTTTTTCTTTCTTAGTTGAGATTAGTTTAAGTTTTTGGTTGAAAATTAATATTTTTAACAGAAAATTCAACTATTCCAGTAACTTTTTTGTTGAAAATTTATATTTTTGTATCAAAATTTCAAGTATTTTGTTGGAAACTTTTTGGTTTTATCGTTGAATTCAACAGTTTTTGATTAAAATTAAATTTTTTGATGGAAATATCAACTATTACATTGTTTGTCCAAAATACATTTTTTTCAAATTAAACAAGTTTGTTATAACTTGAAATCCTTAGTTAAAAACTCACTTTTTTCGTCAAAAATTTAACAGTTGTTTTGAAAAAAAAAAAATTTCGTTAAAGCTTTTTTTTTATCTTTAAATTTAACCTATTCCATTTTTTTCTTTTTTTTCATTCAGATGCATATTCAATTATTTGGTTGAAAGTTGAACTCCTTTGATGAAAATTAATTAATTTGGTTGAAAATTGAACCATTTTGTTGAAAATTCGTTTTTTGTTTTTGTTCTCGAAAATTAATTTTTTTACCTGTAAATTTAACCTATTCCATTTTTGATTGATTTTATTAGTTGAACATTCACCTATTTGATTGAAAATTGAACTTTTTTAATAAGAATTATTATTCTTGGATTGAAAATTGAACTACTTTCTTCAAAATTCATTTTTTCATGAAAATTAATTTTTTTAACTATAAATTTGACCTCTTCAGATGCAAATCGAGAAAACCAACTATTTTTTGCTGAATTTGGTTTAAATGGGTATAATTTCTTTTTTATGGTTAAAAATTTAATAATTTGGCTAAAAATTTAATTGTTTTATTAGAAAATTTTACTATTTGGTTGAAAATTAACTTTTTTGTTGAAAATTTATTTTATTCGTTGAAAATACAACTTTTTTCAAATTCTTTTTGATTGATTTTTTTCGTCGAATATTAAATATATAAATAAAAATTTAACTTCTTGGACAACAATTATTATTTTTTGGTTGAAAAATGAACTGTTTTGTTGGAAATTCATTTTTTTTTAATTCAGCTGCTTGGTTGATATTTGAGCTCTTTAGGTGAAATTTTTTTTTTTCGTTTGAAAATTGAACTACTTTGTTGAAAATTGATTTTTTCAAGGAAAATTATTTTGTTAGCCATAAACTTTACTCATTCCTTTTTTTATACAAAAATATTCTTTTTCAGTTGAGAATTCAACTATTTGGTTCAAAATTTTTTAGTTTTTAGTTGAGGATCGTAAAAACCAACTATTTTTGGTTGAATTTTGTATAAATTTATTTTTTCTGGATAAAAATTTAATTATTTCGATTGGCAATTAAATTATTTTGGCACAAAATTTAACTACTTGATTGTAAATTATCTTTTTTGAGAAAATTAATATTTTTATATTAAAAATTCAAGTATTTTGTTAAAAATTCCTCTATTTTCATTTAATTCAACGGTTTTCTATTAAAATTAATTTTTTTATGAGAATATCAGCAATTGAATTTTTCAAATTTATTTTAACTTTGTTGAAAATTTTTGTTTTTTTTTGTGAAATTTAATTTTTTTCTATAAATTTAACCTATTCCATTTTTGTTTGAAATTTTGTTTGAGTTAAAAAATTTGAATACTTGGTAAAAAGTTGAACTCCCGTGATAAAAATAATTTTTTTTTTTTTAAATTGAAGTACTTTTTCGCAATTTTTTTTTAATTAATTTTTCAAAATTAAAAATTCAAGCTATTGCATTTTAGATTGATTTTATCTTATTTTTTAGTTGATAATAATTCAACTTATGGAAATTTAATTACTTGTTTGAAAATTGTAACTACTTTGTAAAAAAACTAAGCAATGCTGTTAAAGTTATTTTTTTTCTTGTAACAAAAAAATAATTTTTTAAAATGTAAATTTAACTATTCGATGTTTCGTTTGGAATTAATTTTTTTTCTTGAAAAATTGTCTTTTTTGGCAGAAAAAGAATTTTCTTCGTTGAAAAATGCATCTTTTTGTTTGAAAAATTAACTACTTGGTTGAAAGTTGAACTCTTTTGTAATAAATTCATTTTTTTTTGTGATGATCCATTATTCTAGTTGAAAATTCAACTTTTTCGTGAAAAATTTAACGACTACGATTAAAATTGTTTGGTTTGTTAAAAAGTAATTTTTTAACTAAAAATTTAACCATTATTATTGAAGATTCATCATTTTAGTTTATAGGTAATGTTTCTCATACCCTGAAATTAAAAATTTTGTGAAACATACCTTGCTTCAGGAATATTATGTCGTTTATATCTCAGGGGCTATCCCACAAAATAGGTAATACATTTTTCGGGAACTTAAATTCTTTTGTTTTGGTCATTTGCACCCTACAACCCGTCCAATTTGATGAAAAGATAAATGCGTATTTTTTTATCTGAAAAAAAATTTAAACCGTGATCGTGGAGCCTAAACCATCCCAAAATTATTTAAATGATCAATTAACGTTAACTTTTGTAAAAATAATAAGTGCTCGTCAGCAATTACAAATGATGATACCAGACGCTGGGGAAAAAAGCTTCACAAAATAAGACCAAAAATACAATCCAAAAAAACATCCTTTCATTTAGGACAACGACCCCTCAACACATCTGAATGAAGTGGTCCAAAAATTAATTTTGTATCCGCAAAAATGGATCATTTTCATCCGAAGTTGATAATCAAAATCATATGCAACAGTTTGATATCCCGGGGTTTACTATCTTTCAATGGTTTAATTACAATAGCTGAACGTTATATCATATCATCACGTAACATTCGTGTAAACTCTATAGAAAACATAATCCTAGAAAAAATGTGCTGTTGTACCTCTCGTGGAGAATTTACAGGAAAACGAGATGGGCTAGAAGAAACAGGGCCATAAATGTCCCCACAGGTTGTTATCGCGTGTGGTGTTGCCAGAGCGTGGCCTGAAGGAGGGGGGGGGGGAGTGCGTTATAAGCCAGAACGCCAAAGGATGGTTTTGCCAGAGGCCAATCTTATCTGCAAGATTTTTTTTTCTTCTGTAATAAAGTTCACGTGCAGATATATACGTGTTTGCTGGCTTTGGCATCAATGTCGCCATTAAGAAAGTAACACCCATGGGAACCCCATAGTTGGCAAACTCGATGGCGAATGTAGGAACAGATAGTGCTCGTTAAAGTTCCCCCGATAGCACGAACGATTCCGGATGCGGCACTCGACACGCGCACCGGAAGTTTCGTATAGGAGAGCACCAACAAATTGTAGACTTCTTTCTATTATTTTTTTTGTCTCCAACTACTGATGGAAGAAGCAAGGGCTTGTTTAATTAATATTATGTGACAATTGAAAATGAAATCCAGGTTGTATGTTTTCGAAAATGCGTGTAACACTAGTTGATGTGTAGACTGTACATTGTACCCTTCATATTGAACTTCAATCAACTTTAACCTAATGATTCTTGAAGTTAGATGATGTTCATTCGATATTTCACAGAAAAAACTAGGCTTTCAACTTTGTTTCAGATTATTTTCTTACAAACTCATTTTGGAATTCAGTTATGACTCTCTTGATCAATGTTAAAACTGGGAAGCAATTGAAATGTGTAGGGGCATCTAAGTTCTATAGCACTAAGGTTATCTGATTTAGCATATTGTACTGCATCCTAGGATGGAAACCCCGTGAAACAGAGTCATTTTTTCGGTAGCTTTAGCCTCGTTTAAGGGACTAACCAAAGTCTTATTCACAAACTTGCTGCTCGAAGTGCTGGGACAACCACCGAATATGCTAATGTAAAAATATTTCTATAGTAAGGTAGGTTTATCACTGCATGAAGTTAATAACACCAGTGATGACCCGCGGATGAATCAGACTTTATTAGAAGTACTCGCATTTGCCTGGACATTTGGTCAGGGGAGAAGAAAGCTGCAGAACACAATCATCCTCAGCGTAAAACCTCCAGCTCGACATTGGTTAAAACACAGCCAATACACAACCTGGTACGCCGCAGATAAATGAAATCTCATTTTTTCTGCTTGCTGATGAAAAAGCAAGGGCTTCTTTTATTATTGTTATGTGCTGGCTAAAGATAAATATTATCCACCTTGTATCAATAATGAGCGTAACAATAATAGGTGTACATTGTACCCTTCATGTTGGGCATCAACCGACTTTAACCGAATGATCTTTAAAGGTAGATGATATGTATTGGATATTGCTAATGAAAGAAGTGATGTTTTATTTCATTGTAGTATTTGATAATTGAAAATAAATATTATTCAGGTTGTATCAATAATGAGCGTAACACTAGTAGGTGTACATTGTACTGTTCATACTGAGCATCAACCAACTTTAACTGAATGATCCTTGAAGTTAGATGATATTAAATGGATATTGATGATGGAAGAAGCAAGGTCTTCTTTCATTGTTATCATGTGATAACCAGAAATGAATTGTATTGTAACGTTGTATCAACAATGAGTATAATATTGTACATTGTACCCTTCACGTTTAGCCTTTGCCAACTTTAACCGAATGATTCTTGAAGTTAGATGATATTTACTAGATATTGATAATAAAAAAAGCAAGGACTTCATTGTTATGATGATATTCTCAATAATAAATATTATCGAGCTTGTATCAACAATGAACGTAGCATTAGTTGTTGCACATTGTACCTCTCATACTGAACATCAACCAACATTTACTTAATGATCCTTGAAATTAGATGGTATTTACTGGATATTGCTAATGAAAGAAACAAGGGCTTCTTTGATTTATTATGATGTGACTATTAAAAATGAATATTATCCAGCTTGTATCAACAATAAGTATAACACCGTACAGTGTACCCTTCATGTTGAGCTGCAGCTGACCTTAAGAGAATGATCCTTGGAGTTAGATGATATTCAGTGGATATTGCTAATGAAAGAAGCAAGGGCTTTTTTATTTTTATTCTGTGATAATTAAAAATTAATATCATCCAACTTGTATCAACAATGAGCGTAGCACTAGTAGATATACGTTGTGTCCTTCATATTGAGCCTCAGCCAACATTAAGTGAATTATCCTTCAAGTTAAATGATATTAATTGGATATTAAAGATAAATAAATTTCAGCTTGTATTCACAATGAGCATCACAGTAGTAGGTATACATTGTACCTTTCATGTTGAGCATAAACCAATTTTAACGGAATGATCCTGGAACTCAGATTATATTTATTGCATACTGCTAGTGGAAGAAGCAAGGACTTATTTCATTGTTATTACTTGATTATTGAAAATAAATAGTATCCACCTTGTTTCAACATTGACTATAACACTGTACATTGTACCCTTCATATTGAGCAATAACCAACTTTAACCAAATGATCCTTGAAGTTAGATGATATTTACTTAATATTGCTGATGAGAGAAGCCAGGACTTCTTTCATTGTTATTAGGTGATTGTCAACAAAAAATATTATCCAGCTTGCATCAATAATGAGTATAACACTGTACATTGTACCATTCATGTTGAGCTGCTGCTGAACTTAACCGAATGATCCTTGGAATAATATGATATTTAGTGGATATTGCTAATGGAAGAAGCAAGAGCTTCTTCAAGTTTTATTGTGTGATAATAATTAATAATAAATATTATCAAAGTTGTATGAACAATGAGCGTAACACTAGTAGGTGTACTGAGTACCCTTCATGTTGAGCATGAACCAACTTGAACTGAATAATCCTTGAAGTTAGATGATATTTATTGGATATGCTAATGAAAGAAGCAAGGGCTCCTTTCACTGTTATTATGTGATAATTTAAAATTAGTATTATGCAGTTTGTACTAACAATGAACGTCGCAGTTTATGTGTACATTGTGCCTCACATTTTGAGCATCAACCAATTTTAACTGAATGATCCTGGAACTTAGATGATATTTATTGGATACTGCTCATGAAAGAAGCAAGGTCTTATTTCATTGTTATTACTTGATTATCGAAAATAAATAGTACCAACATTGAGTATAACAGTGTGCATTATACCCTTCATTTTAAGTTCCAGCCAGCTTTAACCAAATGATCCTTGAAGTTAGATGAAATTTACTGAATATTGCTGATGAGAGAAGCAAGGGCTTCTTTCACTGTTATTATCTGATATTCAAAAATTAACATCATCCAGCTTGTATTAACAATGAGCCTCACAGTAGCAGGTGCTTATTGTACCCTTGAGCATCAACCAACTTCAAGCGAATGATCCTTGAATTTAGATGATATTTAGTGGATGTTGCTAATGGAAGAAGCAAGAGCTTCTTCAAGTTTTATTGTGTGATAATAATTAATAATAAATATTATCAAAGTTGTATGAAGAATGAGCGTAACACTAGTAGGTGTAGTTAGTACCCTTCATGTTGAGCATGAACCAACTTCAACTGAATAATCCTTGAAGTTAGATGATATTTATTGGATATGCTAATGAAAGAAGCAAGGGCTCCTTTCACTGTTATTATGTGATAATTTAAAATAAGTATTATCCAGTTTGTACTAACAATGAACGTCGCAGTAGTAGGTGTACATTGTACCTCCCATTTTGAGCATCAACCAATTTTAACCGAATGATCCTGGAACTTGGATGATATTTATTGGATACTGCTAATGAAAGAAGCAAGGACTTATTTCATTGTTATTACTTGATTATCGAAAATAAATAGTATCAACATAGAGTATAACAGTGTGCATTATACCCTTCACTTTGAGTCCCAGCCAGCTTTAACCAAATGATCCTTGAAGTTAGATGACATTTACTGAATATTGCTGATGAGAGAAGCAAGGGCTTCTTTCACTGTTATTATCTGATAATCGAAAATCAACATCATCCAGCTTGTATTAACAATGAGCGTCACAGTAGCAGGTGCTTATCGTGCCCTTGAGCATCAACCAACTTTAAGCGAATGATCCTTGTAGTTGGATGATATTTATTAGATATTACTAATGAAAGAAGTAGGTACTTATTTTATTCTAATTATGTGATCATTAGAAATTAATATTATCCAGCTTGGATCAACAATGAGTATAACACTGTACATTGTACCCTTCATGTCGAACCTCAGCCGACCTCAACCGAATGATCCTTGAAGTTAGATAATATTTAATGAATATTGCTAATGAAAGAAGCAAGGACTTATTTCATTGTCATTATGTTATAATTGAAAATAAATATTATTTACCTTGTATCAACAATGAAACGTAACATTATTTGGTGCACATTGTGCTCCTCATGTTGAGCATCAACCAACTTTAACCTAATAATGCTTGAAGTTAGATGATATTGCTATTGAGAGAAACAAGGGCTTCTTCCGTTGTTGTTATGTAATAATCCAATATAAATATTATCCAGCGTGCATTAACCATGAGCGTAAAACACTAGGTGTACATTGTTCCCTTCATGTTGGGAATCAACCAACTTCAAACAAATGATCCTAAATTTGGATGAAATATATTGGATATTGCTAATGAAAGAAGCAAGGACTTCTTTCATTTTGATCATATGATAATAAAAAATGAATATTATTCAGCTTGTATGAACAATCAGTATATCAATGTTCATTGATTACTTCATATTGAGCCTTAGCCAACTTTAACCAAATCATGGTTGAAGTTTGATTATACTCACTGCATATTGCTAATGAAAGAAGCAAAGGCTTCTTTCATTTTTATTATGTGATAAACAAAAACAAATATTATCGAGCTTGTATCTACAATGAGCCTAACACTAGTAGGTTTACATTGTACACTTCAGGTTGAGCATCAACGAACTTTAAGTGACTGATCCTTAAAGTTAGATGATATTTACTGGATATTACTAATGGAAGAAGCAAGTACTAATTTCATTTTCATCACATGATTATTAAACAAAATATTATCCAACTTGTATCAACAATCAGTAATAACACTGTACATTGTACCCTTCATCTTGACCTCAGTCAACTCTAACCAAATGATCCTTAAAGTTCGATGATATTTACTGGATATTGCTAATGAAAGAAGCAACGGCTTCTTTAATTTTTTTTAATGCGATAATCAAAAATGAATATTACCCTGCTTGTATCGACAATGAGCGAAACACTTGTGGTTGTACATTGTACCCTTCATGTTGGGCATCAACCAACTTCAAACAAATGATCCTTAAAGTTATATGATATATATTGGACATTGCTAATGGAAGAAACAAGGGCTTTTTCCATTTTTATTATGTGACAATCGAAAATGAATATCATCCAGCTTGTATGAACAATCAGTATATCAATGTTCATTGTTTACTTCATATTGAGCCTCAGCCAACTTTAACCAAATCATGCTTGAAGTTAGATGATACTTACTGCATATCGCTAATGAAAGGAGCAAGGGCTTCTTCCATTTTTATTATGTGATAAACAAAAATAAATATTATCAAGCTTGTATCTACAATGAGCGTAACACTAGTAGGTGTACGTTGTACACTTCATGTTGAGCATCAACCAACTTCAAACAAATGATCCTTAAAGTTAGATCATACATATTGGATATTGCTAATGGAAGAAGCAAGGGCTTTTTTCATTTTTATCATGTGATAATCAAAAATAAATATTATCCTGCTTATATCAACGATGAGCGTAACAATTGTAGATGTACATTGTACCCTTCATGTTGAGCACAAACCTACTGTAACTGAATGATCCTTGAAGTTAGATGGTGTTTATTGGATATTGCTGATGAAAGAAGCAAGGGCTTCTTTCGCTGTTATTATGTTATGTTTAAAAATAAATGTCATCCAGTTTGTATTAACAATGAGCGTCACAGCAGGAGGTGTACATTGTACATTTCATGTTGAGCATCAAACAATTTGAACAGAATGATCCTTGAAATTAGATGATTCATAGGATATTGCTGAAGAAAGAAGCAAGGACTTATTTCATTATCATTATGTGATCATCAAAAATAAATATTATCTAGCTTGTATCAACAGAGAGTATAACAATTTATATTGAACCCTTGATGTCGAAAATCAGTCAACTTCAACCGAATCATCCTTGATAATATTGATTACATTTATTGTATATTGCTAATAAAAGAAGTAAGCGAATCTTTCATCATCACTCAGAGAAATCTTCTTTTGTGTGAAAATGATATTCCTTGACACGACTGGAATTTCCTCTTGAATTTACGTTTGAGAGGATTTTCATTTGTCTCAAAAAGAATCCTTCTGCAGGAAGCATCATCTTTTTGCGATAAACTTCATCTAATTTTGTAACAAACTAATTCTGTTTATATAGAAACGATATTCACATTCAAAACAAAACATGCAAGAGGATGATGCCCTTGTTTCAGGATAACTTTTTTTAGTGATTCTTATGAGATAATTAAAAATAACGATCATTTTATGACTTATTAATTGGAAGTTGCTAATGAAAGTTGCGATTTTATGATAAAGCTGAGATTAACAGGTGAAATTGATCCCTGAAGAATTTTCGAAAATTACGAAACTTTCAGGAAATATCGCTTACTTTTCTGACAGCAAATTTAACTTTTAAAATAAATCTTACTCTTAAAAAAAAATTCATATATTTACTTATTTATTTAAATATAATATTCTATATTAATGATAAAAGTATATTTAAAAGATATTAAGATGTTTCTAGACAAAATTCAAAAGTAATTTTAAACTTAATGTGATTTTTCATTTAGAAAAATTAATTTTAAGAGATTATTACAATAGATTTCAGAACATTTCGGAAATTTTCCAAAATTTTCAAGAAGAATCTGGTATAAATGAAGTCAATTTCCTACTGCAAAGATTTTTCGAAAATTTTAGAAAAAGTTTGATTTTGTTCAAAAGATGACCTAGACACTGCCTTAAATATTATTGAGAGATTTTGACAATATTTTGAAAATAAATTAAAATTCTAAAACTTTTCAAAAAAATGTAAATGTTGATTCAAAAAATTTTTTAGGTAGAAAATTCAACTGTTTGGTTGAAAATTAAACCATTTATTAAAGAATTCACTACTTAGCGAGAAATCAATTTTTTTTTAAATTCATAATGTCGGATCGAAAATGCGTCTATTTCATTGCAAATTTTTAGGTTGAATTTTTAGGTTCAGAATTAGCCTTTTTTTTGAAAATTCATCTTTTTAGCTGTGGAATCATCAAATTTGTTGAAAATTTGTCCTTTTTGGTTCAATTTAAATGGTAAAAATTCCGTTTTTGAGTTGAAAATCAAACCATTTATTTAAAAAATTCAACTATGTTGTTAATAACTAAACTATTTATATGAAAAATCAACTACTTGGTAGAAAATTGAATTTTCGTTAAAGATTCATAGGGTCGCGTGGAAAAATCATATATTTTGTTGAAAATTCGTCTTTTTGTCGAGAACCTAATTTTTTTTATTTCAAGTTTTGTTATTGTTATTGTTGGAAATTAATTTTTTAAACTAAAAATGTAACTATTTCATTTTGGATTAGGACATATCTTTTAAAACAACAATACCATTCGAAAAATCATTTTTGTTGTGGTTGATAGTTCTAAATAATATTGAATTGTTTAAACAATTTTTTGTTTACTTTACTTAATTATTACCTCACTAAGTGAAAAAAAGGACAGAAAGGTAAAAATTTCCGAAAAACCGCACCTATCAGGCGCAATTGATATAGATGAAGATAGACATAAACAATAATAATTTGTTTAAACAATTATTTTTGCTAAATGTAATTAATTATCAAGTTTTGCCTAATGAAAAATAGACAAATAGTTGAAAATTTAAGAAACAACCGCAACATTCTACCAAATAAGCAAAGAGAATATTATTAACAATGATAATAAATTGTTTAAACAATTATTTTGTTAACTGAAATTTATTATTACTTCATTCCAAATGAAAATTAAACAAAAAGCCAGAAATTCAAAAAAAAAGCATCTTTCCAGCATTATTCAAATATAATATTATTAATAAGTATAATAAATTGTTTAAAGAATTATTGTGTTAACTCGAGCTCATTATTACTTCACTCCAAATGAAAATTGGAGAAAAAGCCAGAAATTAAAAAAAAAAACATTTTTCTAGCATTATTCAAATACAATATTATTAGTCATTATGATAAATTGTTTAAACAATTAATATTGTTAACATTGATGAACTATCACTTCCCTCTAATTGGAAATTGGACAACAAATGGAAAATTTGTGAAAAAACCGCGTCTTTCTAACTCCTTTCTATGAGAAAATTGCTAAAAACAATAATAAATTGTTTAAACAATTCATGAAAACATCTAATTTTCAGTATAAATTATATTTTATGTATTAAAAACAATTCGCATTTCAAAAACCGCAAAAAAATCATGATTAGCGCCAAAAACTCGCAAAACCCATTTTTTCACTTATGGACCACCCTACTGAGTATATTCTCGAGAGCATTTTTTTTTTTTTATACCATTAGGCCATTTCCCTTTTGGGGTAGGCGTGACACTATCCGATTCGGGTACTGTTTCTAAGTGGATTATTTTACTATCAGTGTGGGCTCACCACACCCCCGACGGGCCAACAGCACGCAGTATTCCCGAATGGTCCCCCCATCCAAGTACTAACCGCACCAAACACTGCTTAACTTCAGTGATCTTACGAGAACTGGTGTTTTCAGCGTGGTATCGCCGTTGGCTTTTTTTTTTGATCAACATAAATTCTTGAGCATTTAAGAACTCTAAGAGGATTGGGGCTGATTCAAACGATAAACAAACTAAAATCTCATTTTGTAAATTAGTAAAGATTAAAAATTTGAGGGAAGGATGACAGGGGACTCATCCAGAATGTAGTTTTCTACTTTTCTTGTTTGGGCGGCAGGATAGATGAAGGAGCACATGTTACATCCTTATTATATAAGATATAAATCTTGTTGGTGATTAGTGAACGTCAGACACGCGTACCACCTGTAAACAACCTTTAGTGCAAATTTTCTAACATAAGATGTGCATGCCACCTGTGTCAATTCCAGCTTTAAGGTACAGCCTCCAGCCGGCCTTTCCCTCAAAGATGGCTAATGAGGGTCTTCACCTTTAGAGCATTCAGTCTTATTTTTTACCTGCAAAAAAAGAAAATAACTGTAATTTGAACTGCATTCACTCAGAGAAATGTCCTCTTGTGTCGGAAGGATCTTTCTTAACACAAATGGAATTTGCCCTTAATTTTAAGGCTAAGAGGATTTTATTTTGTCTGAAAAAGAATCTTTTTGTGGCAAACATTATCCTTTTGCGACGAAAATTCATCTTATCTTGCAGCTTAATAATTCTTTCCTATTGGGCTTTTTTAGAATGACTAATTCTGTAGGTAAAATTTTCAACTTTGGGTAGGAAAAAAGTTCAGGCCATCGACAAAAGAAATTTAGTGATTGTGAATTCTCTTTTGTTAAAACTCTTTCGGCTTTAACGAACACATTCTCATCACATGTCTCGTGAGAAAAAAAGGTTGAAAGAAAATGTTTAGATCTGATTTGAAAATAATTTTGTTACTAAATATTTCAATGTAACTTGTGTATTCTTTCCAAAAATTGGATTTGTTTATTAGTGATGTAAGTTTTCACGATCAAAACAAAAACTGCATTTCACATCAAAAAATGATTCATTGCAAATTTGTGGTTCTTTTAGGGCGAAGAACCTTTCTCAATTTATTTTTTCCGTAGCTTGTGTCGTTCGTTCAAAAATTTGATTTTTTAATTTCTTTGCTTGAAAATTTAACCATATTGTTGAGAATAGTTTTTTTATTGAGATTTTTTTCTCAATTGAAAATTTAAGTCTTTCAGTTGAAGATTTTTTATTTTAGCTAACAATTCAATCCCTGCAATTACCAATTTGACTATTTTGTTGAATATTCTGTTTTTTGTAAAAGATTTATTTTTAATTAAAATTCTAAGTATTTCATTTTTGGTTGAAAATTCATCTTTGTTGGTTGAAAATCCAACTGTTGTGTGAATAAAAATTTTTTTTTTTTTAGTTGAAAATTTAACTACTTGGTTGAATGTTGAACTACTTTGTTAAAAATTCATTTTTCTGCTCGAAGATTATTGATTTCAGATGAAAATAATTTGGTTGAAAATTTAACTTTTTTGTTAAAAATTCGGTTTCATTGGTTGAAAATTTATCTTTTTTAGTTGAAAATTTAACTACTTGGTTGAAAGTTGAACTGCTTTGTTAAAAATTCATTTTCCTGGTTGAAGATTCTTGATTTCAGTTGAAAATTATTTGTTTGAAAATTGAACTATTTTGTTGAAAATTCGGTTTTATTGGTTAAAAATTTATATTTTTTAGTTGAAAATTTAACTACTTGGTTGAAAATGGAACTACTTTGTTGAAAATTCATATTTCCGATTGAAGATTCTTGATTTCAGTTGAAAATAATTTGGTTGAAAATTCAACTAGTTTGTTGAAAATTCGGTTTTATTGGTTGAAAATTAACTTTTTTCACAGAAAATTTAACTTCTACATTTCCGATAGTAACTTTATCTTTTTCAGTTGAAACCTTTAGTTAAAAATCCGAATGTTATTTGGATGAAAATTTATCTTTTCTAGTTGAAAATTTAACTACTTGCTTAAAAGTTGAACTACTTTGTTAAAAATTCATTTTTCTGCTTAAAGATTCTTGATTTCAGTTGAAAATAATTTGGTTGAAAATTCAACTATTTTGCTGAAAATTCGGTTTTATTGGTTGAAAATGTATCTTTTTCAGTTAAAAATGGAACTACTTTCTTAAAAGTTAAACTGCTCTGTTAAAAATTCATTTTTCTGGTTGAAGATTCTTGATTTCAGTTGACAATAATTTGTTTCAAAATTTAACTATTTTGTTGAAAATTTATCTTTTTTAGTAGAAAATTTAACTACTTGGTTAAAAGTGGAAATACTTTGTTAAACATTAATATTTCTGGTTGAAGATTCTTGATTTCCATTGAAAATAATTTTGTTGGAAATTTAACTATTTTGTTGAAAATTCTGTTTTATTGGTTGAAAATTAACTTTTTTAACAGAAAATTTAACTTGTACATTTTCGATTGTAAGTTTATCTTCTTTAGTTGAAACCTTTAGTTAAAAATCCAACTGTTATTTGAATGAAAATTTATCTTTTTTAGTTGAAAATTCAACTACTTTCTTGAAAGTTGAACTACTCTGTTAAAAATTCATTTTTCTGGTTGAAGATTCTTGATTGCAGTTGAAAATAATTTGGTAAAAAATTTAACTATTTTGTTGAAAAATCGGTTTTATTGGTTGAAAATTTATCTTTTTCAGTTGAAAATTCAGCTACTTGATTAAAAGTTGAACAACTTTCTGAAAATTCATATTTCTGGTTGAAGATTCTTGATTTCAGTTGAAAATAATTTGCTTGAAAATTGAACTATTTTGTTGAAAATTCGGTTTTGTTGGTTGAAAATTTATCTTTTTTTTTAGAAAATTTAACTACTTGGTTAAAAGTTGAACTAGTTTGTTCAAAATTAATATTTCTGGTTGAAGATTCTTGATTTAAGTTTAAAATAATTTGGTTGAAAATGGAACTATTTTGTTGAAAATTCGGTTTTATTGGTTGAAAATTAACTTTTTTAACAGTAAATTTAACATGTAAATTTTTGATTGTAAGTTCATCTTCTTCATTTGAAACTTTGTCAGTTGAAACCTTTAGGTAAAAATCCAACTGTTATTTGAATGAAAATGTATCTTTTTTAGTTGAAAATTTAACTACTTGCTTAAAAGTTGAACTACTTTGTTAAAAATTCATTTTTCTGATTGAAGATTCTTGATTTCAGTTGAAAATAATTTGTTTGAAAATTTAACTATTTTGTTGAAAATTCTGTTTTATTGGTTGAAAATTAACTTTTCCAACAGAAAATTCAACTTGTACATTTTTGATTGTAAGTTTACCTTCTTTAGTTGAAACCTTTGGTTAAAAATCCAACTGTTATTTGAATGAAAATTTATCTTTTTTAGTTGAAAATTTAACTGCTTGCTTAAAAGTTGAACTACTTTGTTAAAAATTCATTTTTCTGCTTGAAGATTCTTGATTTCAGTTGAAAATAATTTGGTTGAAAATTTAACTATTTTGTTGAAAATTGGGTTTCATTAGTTGAAAATTTATCTTTTTCAGTTGAAAATTTAACTACCTTGTTTAAAGTTGAACTACTCTGTTAAAAATTCATTTTTCTGATTGAAGATTCTTGATTTCACTTGAAAATAATTTGGTTGAAAATTTAACTATTTTGTTGAAAATTCGGTTTTATTGGTTGCAAATTTATCTTTTTCAGTTGAAAATTTAACTACCTTGTTTAAAGTTGAACTACTCTGTTAAAAATTCATTTTTCTGCTTGAAGATTCTGGATTTCAGTTGAAAATAATTTGGTTGAAAATTTAACTATTTTGTTGAAAATTCGGTTTTATTGGTTGAAAATGTATCTTTTTCAGTTGAAAATGGAACTACTTTCTTAAAAGTTAAACTGCTCTGTTAAAAATTCATTTTTCTGGTTGAAGATTCTTGATTTCAGTTGAAAATAATTTGGTTGAAAATTTAACTATTTTGTTGAAAATTCGGTTCTATTGGTTGAAAATGTATCTTTTTTAGTAGAAAATTTAACTACTTGGTTAAAAGTTGAACTACTTCGTTGAAAATTAATATTTCTGGTTGAAGATTCTTGATTTCCATTGAAAATAATTTTGTTGGAAATTTAACTATTTTTTTGAAAATTCCCTTTTATTGGTTGGAAATTAACTTTTACAACAGAAAATTTAACTTGTACATTTTTAATTGTAAGTTTATTTTCTATAGTTGAAACCTTTAGTTAAAAATCCAACTGTTATTTCAATGAAAATTTATTTTTTTTTTGTTGAAAATTTTACTACTTGGTTGAAAGTTGAACTACTTTGTTAAAAATGCATTTTCCTCATTGAAGATTCTTGATTTCAGTTGAAAATAATTTGGTTGAAAATTTAACTATTTTGTTGAAAATTCGGTTTTATTGGTTGAAAATTAACTTTTTCAACAGAACATTTAACTTGTACATTTTTGATTGTAAGTTTATCTTTTTCAGTTGCAGCCTGTAGTTAAAAATCCGAATGTTATTTGGATTAAAATTGATCTTTTTTAGTTGAAAATTTATCTACTGGCTTAAAAATTGAACTACTTTGTTAAAAATGCATTTTCCTCATTGAAGATTCTTGATTTCAGTTGAAAATAATTTGGTTGAAAATT
>CAKNXH010000823.1:0-13272 GCA_932178445.1 Andricus quercusramuli | reverse complement strand
GTTGTCATGAAGATTTTGAAGATTGCATAAAGATTTCAGTGATTTCCAAAAGAATTCATGAAAATTTGAAAAATTTCAGAAATATTACCAGAATTTTCAAATATTTTGCGAAGATTTATAAATATTTCAGAAAGATTCCAAAGATTGCACGGAAATTTCAATGATTTCCTAAAGATTTCAAAAAAATTAGAATAATTTTACAAATATTACCAAATATTCAGCAAAGATTCCCAAAGATTTCAGAAAGATTTTACAAAGATTCCAAAGATTGCACAGAGGTTTCAATGATTTCCTAAAGATTTCTTGAAGATTTGAATAATTTCAAAAATATTTCAAATATTTCGCAATGATTGACAAATATTTCAGAAAGATTTCATAAAGATTTCCAAAGATTTCAAAAAGATTTCAATATCACAAAGATTCAAATAATTTCACAAATATTATCAAGTATTTCGCAAAGATTTCCAAAGATTTCCAAAAGATTTCACAAAGATTTCAAAGATTGCACAGAAATTTCAATGATTTCCTGAAGATTTCAAAAAAATTAGAATAATTTTACGAATATTTAGCATAGATTTCCAAAGATTCCAGAAAGATTTCACAAAGATTTTCAAAGATTTCAGAAAGTTTTCACAAAGATTTTGAAGATAGCATAAAGATTTCCCTGATTTCCCAAAGATTTCACAAAATTTTGAATAATTTTAGAAATATTACCAGAATTTTCCAATTTTTTTCGAAGATTTATAATTATTCCAGAAAGATTTCCAAAGATTTCCGAAAGTTTTCAACGATTTCCCAAAGATTTCACAAAAATTTGAATAATTTCAGAAATATTACCAGATTTTTCAAATATTTTGCGAAGATTTAAAAATATTTCAGAAAGGTTTCCAAAAGTTTCAGAAACGTTTCACAACGATTTCAAAAGTTGCACAAAGATATTTCAAAAATTTAAATAATTTCACAAATATTATAAAAGTATTTCGCAAAGATTTCAGAAGATTTCAGGAATATTCCACAATAATTTCAATGATTTTCCAAAGATTTCACAAAGATTTTAAGGATTTCGGATAGATTAACAATGTTTCACAAATAATGCAATGACTTTCCAAAGATTTCAAGAATTTCACAAATATTACCAAATATTTAGTTGAAACTCAATTTTTTCCCTGCAAATTTAACTATTTCATTTTTAGTTGAAAATTGATCATTTTTAGTTTAAAATGCAACAATTTGATTAACAATTCACTTTTTTGTTAAATATTTGCATTTTCTGGTTGAAAATTCAACTATTTTGTAGAATTTTCGTCATTCTGGATTATAAATTCAATTTTTAGTTTGAAAATTCTTATTTTTTCGTTGCATTCAACTATTTTAATTAAAATTAAAATCTTCTTTGGTTCAAGTATCAATTATTACATTTTTCGTTGAAGAATTCATCTTTTTGGTCAATTTCGTCTATTCTTCACTTTTGATGAGGATTCATCTTCTTCGGTTGAAAATTCAAGTAATACATTTTATGTCAATAAATTATTGTAAATTATTCTTTTTTGTTGAAAAGTTTAACTGAAACCTATATAGGTTCAAGTTAAACTACCTTGATAAAAAAAAAACTAATTCACTAGTTGAAGAAATTTAACTAATTTTTGAAAAATAGTTTTTTTTCTGTTAAAAATCAATTTTTTGAGTTGAAAATTTGAACTATTTCATTTTTATTGAAAATTCTACCTTTTTGGCTCGAAATTATATTTCACAGCAGCTTTATTCCCTGATTATAATTGTCTGATCACGTCGTGTTTTTTTTTTATCTTGTGACATTGTCTGTTATGTCAATGTTAGAGTTTATCAGTGTACGTCATTTTTACATCTTCTAAAACTCCCTTAAACATGATCTTGCTCCCCTTGCTTTGAAATGCCTTCATCATTGAAAAAAAAATTTCCAGCAAAAAAACTGTTTTCTTAGATATAAATACAAATTTTGTTAAATCAAACAAATTTTGGCTGATTCAATCAAATATTTGATTACTCCAACCAGATTCTCCACCTTCAAAACATATAACATATGTTTGAAAATTGACTTTAAATACTCATTTCACAATATCACAAATACTTGAAAATCTTATATAACTGTAATTGATTAATAATTAATTATATGGTCAAACCCAACATTCAGAAGGGCATCCAACTCTTTTGTTTTCATCTAAAGTCAAAGAACATTTAATCATCTTCATGACAATAATTTTTTTTTTCATTCGATCTTTGAGCAACGCAAGAAGACCCCCTTGGAAGAAGACACTGTAGCGATCAGGTTGAAATTAAAGCCCCTACGGCCTACCTACGAGAGCATTATTTTCACCAATACAATCACAGTTTGGAAGGAAGAAAAAACAGGTTCGCCTTGCAAGGTGAGATGTCCCCCACACTTTGCCTCTCTTTTCCTCTCGTCCAAGTTCTCACTCATCCAGGAACTCTGGTGCGACACGTCCCTCACAGGAACATTGCTCTATTCGCATGTAAAAGTGTGGGTTGATCATATGCATATACATTCTACACACACAATAAAAATTTCACACATGGGGAAAAGAGTTGCCCTGTGGGAAAGAAATGCTACACCATGAGACCCATCCAGCTGGACCGCGACACCAAAACTCATACAAGGTAAATAAGAGACTTGACCACCGTAATTCCGATCACGCATCAGTTTTCCACATGTGCGTGTAGAAAATCACGCAATTCAAATGAAAGGGATCGTGAGAAATAAATTGCTTTCACAATTCTTCTAGATTCCGGTCGCTCTCATTTGAATTCGTCTACGTGAAATATTCATATTCATATTTATGAATAAAGGGTCGATGACCCCCAAAATTTGTGAGGTTCCCAAAAAAAAATTATTTGACAATAATTTTATTTACTTATATATTTTTATTAGTTATATCTACATATAAGTTAGAAAATTGAATTCAGATACTCATTTCACAATATCACAAATACTTGAAAATATTATATAACTAATTGAGTTATTTCAAACAAAAAATAAACTTTTATTTTACAAATAATAGCCAATATTCAATTACATATATGCGATTGAATAAAAGTAAAATCGTAAATAATCAATTCATTTCACTCCATTGAAAATCGCTAATCTTCTTTTCATAAAAAAATTCTAGTAATTTATACTTTATATTTTTCTCAAAATTTGAATCAATCTTTTAAACTAATTTAATGGAAAATCAAAATATATGTACACCTAGTTTTAAAATTAGCATTCAAATACTCATTTCACAACACCACAAAAATTATATTATTGGAATAAATGCATTTTAAGCAGAAATAATATTGAATATTCAAATCATGTCCAATATTCAATGACGTAACACTGATGAAAATAATCAGTTTATGTACTTGAGAAAAAAATTAAAACTGAATCTCAATGCAATTTATTATTGTGAAAAAAATTATTCGGATAATCATTAATTAATTTGTCCAAAACCTAGAAAGAATTAAGCTATAATTTTTATTCAACCATTCAAATAATTTTTACTTTACATTTTTTCACATTTTGACTTTCATTTCTGAAAATTTGATGTATTATTGACCTTTTATAGTAATTTCAGGAAAAATTGAAACATATTCACATGAACATCAACACATATTGAAAGCAAATATCATTAATAATTAATATAATTATGGATTTAAATACTAGTAATGTGTTGTTGAAAACTTCTCAGGTAATTATAAATTGAATATCTGAGAAAATTCACGAAATATATCGTGAATATCTTAAAATACCTAAAATACGAACGACAGATTCATTAATAAGCATATGTACATATAAGTTTGAAAATTGAATTCAAATACTCATTTCACAATATCACAAATACTTTAAAATATTATATAACTGTAATTGAGTTATTTTAAACCAAACATAAACTTTTATTGGACAAATAGTAGCCCATCTTCAATTACATAATCCTTAAGTAGATAATCAATTTATTTTATTTAATTGAAAACAACTAAGCAAAAAAATATTTTTTTTATTGAAAAATGCCAGTAATTTTTACTTTATATTTTTTTATATTCCATGAAAAATTGAAATATTACACCTAATTTTAAAATCAGAATTCAGATACTCATTTCGCAACATCACAAAATTTAGAAAAATTATATAATTGGAATAAAGGTATTTTAAACATGAATAATATTTAATATACAAATCATAGCCAATATTTAAATCACTGTTGACCTTTTAAGGTAATTAAAAAAAAATTAAAACATATTCACGTATAATTTCGAAAATGAAATGCAGATACTTGAGCCTGTTTTCGCAAATAATTACTCATTTTATGAAAATTGTCATTATTAATTAATTAAGTCAGTAATACAAGTTGCTCTTAGATTTCATGAAAAATAAGTACAATATTTTATTCCGCTTTATTCTTTCATACTTCGTACAAATTTTATTGCAACTGCATTAATTTTATTCATCGTTAAGTTAAACAAATGAAACGATTTAGTGCCAGTTTTGCATAAATCATTTATCATTCTTCACATAGTCTGGAATTTAGAGTATTGTAAACATTATCTGTCTTATCAGTTTTAATGTAGAAAGGTTCTTGACATCTTGTATCAAAATGAGGGATCCAAAAATAAAATGTTCTCGAAGTTTCTTCCATATCGCCCAAAAATTTGTTCGAATCCACAAAAAAATCAATTTTTTGCTTTCTCATAGAGGAAGCGTTGTAATGGTAACATTATTGAAAATTTTAAATGAAGTTGAAAAATCAGGAAAAACTGCTACTTTCTAACAATTATTATCTAAGAGAAGATATTTATGAACAATAATGATTTATTTGAGCATCCTCTCATTCCAATATATTGATTTCTCTGGTTGGTCCATTGACCTACCCAAGAGCTTTAATAAATAAACAAATTTCTCTATAAACTCTGAAAATTTCAGAAACAAGCTTTAAGAAACAAAGTTTGATCAAAAATAATTTTTTTTAGATCATCCGTTTTGATATGTTTAACATTATTTTTCAGGAAAAATAATCTTTTTTAATCAAAAAAAGATGTTCTTATTATTAAGTTTTGTTTCACCTGAAGACACTCTGGTAATTATGTGAGTAAATAGTACGCAGATTAATGTTTCATAAAACTTTACACCAGCATAATTCGTCAAATATGAATACTCTCAGAATGGCAAACTCATACCTATAAATTCATGAGATAACGACTTCAGTATATAGGTATACTATGCCACTCTGAGGAAGCACCAGAATATTAATTAATTATACTGTTAACGAATTTTTGTAGCATGGCACATGCATCAGTTTATTCTCTACTTTGCAACAATGAAGTTCGTTTATAAGCTAGTCTTGCCTTTGGCGGTTATCAATAATTTCATTGGTAAATATAACATAATTTTTGTAGTTATGTGTCAATTTTTGATTGCTTAGTAAATTCCGGTTGACCGATTTCATCCCGAAATGCATCAAGCTGATATATGAAGATTTCGTACCGATTTCGGATTTTTTAATCAGTCGATTAATGATCCGATTCTGGAGATCTGTCAGGAATTTTTATTAGTAGCAACTGTCTGGTAGCAATTTTTATATACCACATCCAAGTCAAACGTTTGGTTGATGAAATTTTTCATTTAAGATTATATATTTGATTGGATTGCATTTTTATCTAGACCCAATGAATTCATTATTTATTGTAAGTTTTGACAACTGGTTATCAAGGATATCTTTGGTTAGTTTCATTATTTATTTATCGACCAATGAAAGATTGAGTTTGTTGTGTGAAACTTCAGTTTCGGTTCTAGGTTTCGCATTCAGAAAAATCATTTCATAGTAGTTTATTTTCAACGCTTATTCAACTTATTGGATGTAACATCGAGAATAACATGTTCACAGTCATAAGTGATCTTGCTCTTGTCATTTTAATGTGTTTGGTATGTGATAACAAAGCATCTAGTTATGCAAGAATATCACAAAATCAGTGTCGGACGTACTAACTTTAACCTTCCATCGATGGAAGTATTCCTCTAATACTGCAATGTAATTCTTCAGCCTACTTACGTTCATTCTCTTTTGCCTAGATGCTGTCTAAAGGGCGTTGTCATTGGTAAATAGCACAATTTAAAAATCACCAGATTTTGGAATAACATTCTTATAGCATGATGCTATCGATCTTTCATTCGAGTTATCATCGTTCATTTTTACTTGAAAGCTTCTTAATCCGAGACAGTTACCATGCTACACTATGACAAAAGACTTTTCAATATTAAGGAATAGCATACATGTTCTATATTTCATATTAAAATTTGTGCTTATAAAACCTGTAAGGCGAGCCAGCTACTAGACTGTGATATTTCAAAATGTTCCTGCAACCTATGTAATAGTATTGCTTCAAATATTTTAGTTAGCGTAGGCTAATTGGTTTATAGCTTTAAAATATTTCTTTGTCATTTCCTGGTTTGTATTTGGGTAAGATTTCCGTTCATTTCCAAAACTATTTTGGATCTTATTCATACCCGGGATTGTTTTAGGTTTTGTTTTGTTAATACATTTGTTACCTTCTTCAGGAGCAACATGTTCAATATCATTTAAATTACATTCATGTACTAAGATGTTTTCATTTTTCTTGTTTATATCCTTTTTGTGTTTTTCTTTGCCCATTTAACTAGTTATGTGATTCACATTCAAAATCGTCCACAATCGTTACAGCTTTGTCCCTATCCTTAAAAACAACGCCATTGTGGGTTTCAAGAGGAGGTATGAATTTGGTATTTCCACCTTCAGGTATCCTTGTTAGTTTCCAGAAATTAATTATTTTGAGTATTTCATACGGAAAGTTTGTTCCTGGATATTTTTTTGGGTGGTTCTACAAGCCTCATCAGAAATCTATTGGAGATGTCTAGCCCTTGTTTTGTGTAGCATTGTACGATGACTTTTTTTGTGGTCAATTTGCTGAAGTATGCAATGTTGCCTATTGCATTAGTTCAGCTGGACACATGTCAATCGAATCAGTAGATTTCTGGAAAGACGTAATCGTTAATTTTTTCCAGTCAGTGTTTCTGTAATCCAAGATTTTAGTGGGTTCATTATTTAATTTTTCAATGTTCTGATCATTAGCTATCATGAAGTCTGGTTTATGATCAGAGGTAAGTTCATCAAGTGCAATAATGATTTTAGGTTTTAGTATATTTTCAAACAGAACAAGATCTACTATCCTAGGTCGTGCCTTCAGATTATGCGGATACAAAGACAAGTCATCTAGCCAGGCTAAGTGCAATAGTTGTTTCGATAAAGTTGAAAATAACGTTCCCATTTTTATTGTTATGATAACCTTTCCAACAGATGTGTTTGCGTGAAGGCCTCCTGCTAATATAATTTTATTGCTTGAGCTGCAGAGTTTTTGCAAATCAGGCTGGATAATGTTTTTAGAAACACAGATGGCAACAACGATATCATTTTCAAGAGGACATGTGCTTCTTTCATTACAAGATTATCAATATGAACATCAATACAGGGACTATTATTTTCAACAAGAAGGACCATTCCCCCAGAGGATCTATCACTTATTCTGTTCTTTCTAAAACTTGCAATTTAATTTCAGCAGCATCAATCTCACCAGCTAGCTTTTACAATGCTTTCAAAGGTGCTGAATCATCTGCTCATTGAATGAGTTAATCTTTGAGTCTTAGTGTTTGAATTGTTCACCTAGATTATCTAGTTTATCTTGTTCTGTTTATCTTTCTGTTTATCTTGTTTTGTTTATCTTTCTGTTTATCTTTCGAACGATTTCTACCATACCTTGGATTTGCACTCCTCCATCTCTTTGATCCTCTTCCTGTAGCCTTCGTGGGAGACTCTTGACTGGCCAGGTTGGGTGCTTCGGCAGAAGTGGAAAGCTGTCTCGGGTAGCATCCTACTGGCGTGTGATTTCAGTTCATTCTCGTCTTCGTTGTTCTTTTTGGGCTTTTAATCTCTTGATTTTCTTCAAGTGTTGCTTGTAGATTGGACATCCAGAATAATTAGCCAGATGGTGGCCCTTGCAGTTGGCGCACTAGGGTGGAGATTCTTGAAGTTTTTTGAATTCCTGTGTGATATGTGTTTCGGGACAATTCACACACTTCGAGGAGGCATGGCAATTTCTTTGTCGTTTCCGAATCCTTGGCATCTCGGCAATGTGTTTAGTAGTTGTAATGAAAATAGTTATCGATATTTTTGCTAGAAAATTTTAATGAAGGGATCACTTCAATTTTGAAGGCATCCATCGGTTTGATATCTTCAGCTAGTGTCACTAGATTGGATTCAAATCTTGTCTATTAATTTTTTTGTTTCATTAAGATAACACTGGAAGCTTCGAGTCCTTGAATTTCTAGACTGTTTGTTATATTACTAGGCTCAAATGAGTTCATTCCGTTATAGGAATATAGTTGAAGAAACTATAGTTAATCCTATAGCAACAATTTTATAACAAGAACAAATTAATTTTTTAAATAGGAATCTGTATTATCATCGGAGGTGATACTTATCGATCCGTTGAGAAATCCAATCACACATACTGTGAATAATGGAAATCTACAATATCGAACAGAGATAAATTCCTCTAATACAGAAAAATTATTTCGTCATTAGAGACTAGATGGAGATATAAATCAGAATTTATTAAATTCAAATTTATTCAGAAAAAAAGATCTCACTCCTCTCACTCCACTGGGATTTGAACACCAGATCAAGTGATTTCCGGTCAGGTGCTCTATAGTTGATCTGGTGTTCAAATCCCAGTGGAGCGAGAGGAGTGAGATCTTTTTTTCTGAATAAATTTGAATTTAAATTAATTTTTAGAGTTTTTCGTTTTCTTTTTGGTTCAAAATTAATTTTTAACTGAAAATTTAAGTATTTCACTTCAAAATTAACCTTTGTTAAAAATACAACTGTTTTTGGTAAAATGTGAATTGATAATGGTTCAAAAATCTACTATTATATGTTTTTTGGGTTGAAAATTCGTATTTTTGTGTTGAAATATAAAAAATTCCATTTTTCGTTCAAAAATCATCTTGTTTGGTTGAAAATTAAACTGCTGGGTAAAAGTTAAACTCCTTTGTCACAAATTCATTTTCTGGTTGAAAATTCAACCAAATTATTTAAACTTTGTTTTTTTATTATTAAAAATCAAATGTTTTAACTGAAAATTTTAGTATTTCATTTCTTGTGAGAAAGTAACATTTCTCAGATGAATATCTAACAACTATATTTTTAGTTGAAAGTTCATCTTTTTTATTTGAAAATTCTACTGTGTGGTGGATATTCAATGCATTTTACTGAAATGTCTTTTTTACTGAAATTTAATTTTCTTGATTGAAAGTGATTCTGCTTGTTTGATAATTGATGTATTTCTTTGACGATAAGTTTTTTTTTGATAATCAATTTATTTAACCAAAAATTTTACTATTTAAATTTAAGTGAAAAATCTATGTTTTTAGTTGAAAATTAAACTAATTTAAATTGATTTCTTCTTCTGAAAATCTCACTGATCTGTTTTTGGTTGAAAATTTATTTTTTGTATTTGAAGAATCATTTTTTTTGTATCAAATTTGTTTGTCCAAAAAAATATGCTTCTTGGTCAAAAATTATTCTTTTTGAATGCAAATTCAAATATTTGGTTGAAAATACATTTTTTTGTTGAAGATTCATCATTTTATTTAAAAATTCAGATCTTCAATTGTAAATTGCTAACATTTTTTTTGTAAAAAATTTAATTATTTTATTTATAATTCGTTTTTTTATTAAAACTTAAATTTTTTAATTACAAATTTCGATCATCCATTTTTGGTTGAATAGTTACATCATTGAGTTGAAATTTTAACTATTCTAGTTTTGGTTAAAAATTTATCTTTTTTAGTTACAAATTTTATTATATAGTTTATAATTCATGTATTTTGTTAAAAAATGGTCTTTTTGGGTAAAAATTTAGTTCATTCAGTTAAAATTCATTTGTTTAGTTGCAAATTAATTTCTTCAACAGAAAATTTAATTATTCCATTTTTATTTGAATCTTTTGAATCTTTTTTAGTTAAACAAAAAACTATTTAGTTAAAAATTCATGTTCTTTTTTTCTTTATAAAGAAAATTAATTGTTTTTGTTAAAGATTCTTCGTTTTGGTTATTTTAGTTGAAAATTTATCTTTTTGGGTGAAAAAAATTTTGTTGCTGGATATTCAACTATTAAATTTTGGTTTAAAAACTTTTTTTTTCAGTTAAAAATTCAATTATTGGGTAAACATTTTTTCGTGAAAATTAAGCTATTTAATATCTGGTTGATAATTCATCTTTTTTAGTTGAAAATTCGTCTTTTTTAGTAAAAATTAAATTCTATTAGTTGAAAATCATTTGATTTTTTTCAAATTTAACTACTTTGTTGAAAATTAAATTTTCTTTGTAAAAAGTTTATTTTTTAGGTTGATGATTCATCATTCCAGTTAAAAATTTATCTTCTTGTTTGAAAGTTTTACTATTTTGTCAAAAATCCGTTCCTTTCTGTCAGGAAATTAATTCTTTAAACTAAAAATCTAACTATTCCGTTTTTAGTTGAAAATTTAAATTTTGTATTTGAAAAATCATTTATTTTGTAACAAATTTTTTTATTTTTGAAAAAAATTGATCTTCTTCGTTGAAATTTATTTTTGTTGTTGAAAATTAATCTGTTTGGTTGACAATTGATATTTTTTAGGTAAAAATTCATTTATTTGGTTCAAAATTCGTCTTATCGAGTGAAATATCCGACTTTTTTGTTGAAAATTTGTCTTTTTGGTTTTAAAAATCAACAATTTGGTTGAAAATCAATCTTTGGTTGTAAACATTTTTCTTGAGTAAGATTTTCCTTTATTTAGTTTTTCCATTCAAAATTTTGAGTCTTAAGGCCATGTGATGAGTGGATCACGTGACCATATTCCTACCTTACCGGCACTTTTTTTATTTCCTAACTTATTTTCACACGAAGCCCCATAACGAGTTGAAAAATTGGGATACTAAATAAGAAACACTAAGAAAGGTGAGTCTAGTCCTGAATGTTTATAATTATGAAAAAAGTTTTTTTTGTAAATAATTTTTCTTTGCTTTTTTCATGATTATTAAAATTTAGGACCAGACCCATCTTTCTTAGTGCTTCTTATTCATCATTCTAAATTGCCAACTCAATGTGGCTATTCGTGTGGGAATAAGTTAGGAAATAAAAAAAGTGTCGGTAAGGTAGGTCTCCGGTCACGTGACCCACTCATCACATGGCCTTAAAATGAATCCATTTGTTTTTCCTTTTACAGAATTGAGTTCGCAGTCCAGCAATCACTGGAATGGCCAACCTATTTCTAACGGATCTTCATCTCCTGGAACCCCTTCATCTTATGGCAGTAATTCTCTTGGCAGTCCTGGTACCCCTGTCGGACTTGATCTTTCCTTAGGACTACATCCTCCTGCCGGACATCCTCCTGTTGAAGGTCGTCCTCCTGCCGGACGTCCTCCTGCTGCCAGACGTCCTCCTGCTGCCGGACATCCTTCCCCTGTTGGACATCATCCTCCTGCTGGACATCATCCAACTGTCGGACCATATTCTACCTTCTTAGCTCATCCCCTCTTCGCACCTCATCCTATATTTGCACCTTATCCTAACTTCGTACCTCATCCTAGCCACGCACCTCATCCTAACTTTACACCTCATCCTATGTTAGCACTTCAGGTCCCTGTCGAATCTAATCAACCTTCCGCACGTCTTGATCAGCACCATCTATTAAAGTCAGGATATCACGTACACCAGTACTCTTTTCCAGAAACTGTAAAACGACTCCAAACAAAAATATCAGGTGGTTCCTATCAATTCATAAAATGCATCCGGCAAAAGTATACTGTGATATCAACGCCTGAGGGTGAGGTTCTTGCGATAGTGGACGCAAATAATTATCGTCGTGGGATATATACTACGTCTCAAAAAAGGGTGAAAGTAAACATGAGGTACCCCCATAAGATTAGCAAACTTACTGACGACGAGAAGAGGGAATGTCCATTAGGCATACTACTCCACTCATGGGAGTTTATTGATTTGAACCAATAATTAAATTTAAAAATTTTTAAATGAAAGTACAATATTGTTGATGTGACCCGAAGTCAAATAAAAACGTGGTAATTACAATAAAAAGTAAATTTTATGGTACTTGTAGCTTAAATCTTTCGGTAATGTCCCAATCAGTATTTTCGGAAAAACTTGATGAGTTTGAAAATCACTTTCAAATTTTAGGCTTCAGACTCTTTTCCCTATTTCCCTATTTTCACATTTTTTGGTTAAAAATTTGTCTTTTTTCGTTGAAAATTCTATTGTGTGGTTGATAATTCATTTATTTTGTTGGAAATTCGTTTTTTTTCAGTAGAAATTCAATCCTGTTAATTGAAATCATCGGAACATCTTCGTACCTCATCCTAACTCCACATCTTATCCTATCTTTGCACCTCATCCTATCTTCGCACCTCATCCTATCTTTGCACCTCATCCTATCTTCGCACCTCATCCTATCTTTTCACCTCATCCTATCTTTGCACTTCATCCTATCTTTGCACCTCATCCTATGTTAGCACTTCAGGTCCTTGTCGAATCTAATCATCCTTCCGCACGTCTTGATTAGCACCATCTATTAAAATTCGTATAAAATTCATGTATTTTGAATAAAATTCAATTTTTTTGCTACAAAATTCATCTTTTTCATTATAAAAATGATTTTTTGTTGTTGTTGAAAATTAGGCTATTTGGTTAAATGTTAAACTCTTTTCTCGAAAATTAGTTTTTTTTTATATTTGTCATTTTGGTTGAAAATTCATCTCTTTGTTTGAAAATTGAACAGTTTTGTGGAAAACTTTTTTTTTTGTTAAAAATTAATTTTATTGACTCAAAACTTAACGTTTCTATTTTTGGTTGCAACTTATTTATTTTTTTTTTTTTTTTTGAGGATGAAACTATTTTGTTAGAAATTCGTCTTACTTGGTTAAAATCAATTGATTTTGATTTTGAAGCAAAATATTTTTGGAATAAATATCATCTATAACATTCTGTGATTTTTGGTTGAAGATTCATAATTTTAGATAAAAATTCGATTAATTAATTGTAACTTGAGAATTTTGTTGAAATCAACTGGTTGAAACTTCAATTTTTTTTGGTTGAAAAATAATTTTTTTCAACTAAGAATTCGACGATTCTATTTTTCGTTGAAAATCTTTTTCG
>CAKNXH010000822.1:94381-119791 GCA_932178445.1 Andricus quercusramuli | reverse complement strand
TTTCCGTTATAACTCATTTCGTGAGAATAGCAGATACAATTTTCCAGCAAATAAACTAAACTGGACTCAGTCTTGAGTAAACCCTAGCGTGAATCTAAAAAAGAAGGCCATCGTTTCGGTAGTATTAGATATACAGAGCTTTGTTTTTTTCTCACTCAAAATAGAGTCTACTCTCTAAATATGAATTAGTGAAAATTTCACTAGTTGAATTAGTAAATGTATGGTTCACTAACCAAATAGTAATATTTTGATGCTTTACTTTTAAAATAGTAAATATTTTACTAATAAATTAGTAAAAGTTTCACTAATCTCAATTAGTAAACATGGTTCACTATTATTTAGTAGCTTCGCTTTACTAATTCATTAGTAACCTAGCGCGATCACTAACGAATTAGTGAACTGCAACGATTTCGACCAATCTGAAGTCATTATCCTCATATGACATTGCGTGCTACTTGATGCCACGTTATTTGAGATTCGCAATGTGTTATCGTGAAGTCAGAAAAAGTGTTTAATTGTATAGTTCATAATTTTATTAATGAAACGAGTTATACTGCTGGATATTGTGTAAGTACAATGGTCAAACATACACTAATCTAATGATTAAATTGTATGATATTATAATATCACATTATAATTATCAACATAAGTTATAATTTAACCTTGAGGTTAGGTTTATCAAAACAAAACTATTAATTCCAATGATACAAGAAAACATTCGGAATACATAAGATGTTTTATATTAATAATGTCTTCTATTTTAGTTATTATTAGGTGGATCATTGTCGTTTTCCAGCGGAAACGTCCAAATGCGTTGATAAGGCTGAAAAGCTCACCGCACAAGAGTTGGCGAATGAGTTGTGTCAAGACACAGGTGCCTTATTCAGATGAAGATTCGTCAAGAATTTAGATAAGTATCTTTAATATCGGCTGTTACCAGGAACGCTTTTATTCGGGTTGACACTGAATGTCAATTTTAAAATTAGGGAAAAAAACTGGGAGTTTTTTGAGGCCGGGAAACACCGAAAAATGGAAATTTATTTTTTGACAGAAAATTTAACACATTTTTAGATGAAAAATTTATCTCTCAACATTTCCTGAATGTTAAGTTCAGTTGTTAACTTCTTCAGTTGTGATACCATTCAGTTTACAATGCGTTATTCTAAAATCTTTTACTTTAAACATTTTCCACTTTAGATTTTTATTTTTAAGCGTATATTTCCAATTTTATGAATTCGAAAATGCAGTTTTGAAGGGTTAACAATTAAAAGCGTTCGAAATTAAATATTTTTGATGAAAAAAGTTTTTAGTTCATCAACTGTAAATTCAAATTAATTCATGACTTTTTGAATTCAACTGTCCTCAAGGTATCAAAAGTGGAAAATAAAAATGTCAAAATTAAAGAGTTTACAGATTTCAACGATAAAAATTCAAATGTTTCAATTCGAAAGCCTTAGTAGTTCAACAAATGTAAACGTTCAATTGAAACTTCATAAACTATTTTTAATTTTGAAATAACTTCACATTTGGTCAAAAATTTATCTTTTTTAATTAAAAATTTAATTTTCTCGATTAAAAATTGGAACAGAACGTTCAAAATTGATTCTACTTCGTTAAAAATTTATTTTTATACTGAAAATTCAAATATTCGATTTTTCGTTGAAACTCATTACGTTTGTTAAAAATTGAGCTATTTTGTTGAAAATGAATAAAGCTTGATCATTTTAGTTGAAAATTCATTTCTTTGGTTGAAAATGAGCTTTTTTATTACAAAATTAATTGTTTCAACTGTAAGTTGAACTATTCTCTTTTCAGTCAAACATTTATAGTGTAAATTCAACTATTCTATTTTTGGTTAAATATTTATTCCTTGGGTTAAAAATTGCACTATTTTGTAGGAATTTTTTCGTTTTGTAAAAAATTCATCATTTAGGTTGATAAATCCAGTATTTAGTTTTAAATTCTTTTTTGTTGTTGATGATACATCACTTCAGTTGAAAAAATTCACTTTTTTGGTTGAAAATTTAATTTATTTGTTGAAAATTCAGTTTTCAAAATGAAAATGTAACTTCAATGTTCTCTGCTGTTTTCCGCAATAATATTTGTATACTAACTCACCTGAGAGCACTCGCTATGTCGCCAGAAATGTTTCTCAATTCAAATTTTTCTACGGGAAAAACCTATACAAAATCGTAGTTAAATAAGGGTACTTTTTCTAGCAATATGAAAAATGTTATTTATTTGCAGATCGCAGAAACTAATTTTGTTGTCAATAGGCAAGGAATCGACAACGTTAATTGACCAAAGAGTACCATTCCAACCTCAGATCTTCTTCGTCTACTACCAGAATCGTCGAATGTTGCAAAAATTTAGTTAGGAAGTGCATAAAGGCAATATGAAAATTATAAATTACAGGGTAGCCGTTTCAATCAAAGAAAAAATTTCCGGTCATTTTCCCGTTCACAAAAATTGTTTACGGTCAATGAAATTACAAAATTTGAACTCTAAGGCTAAAAATTTTCCATTTGAAGTAATAAAAACTGAACAATTTCCAATTGAATGCAGTTGAACCGCCAAATTAAAAATTTGAAACCTTTATAAATTGTAGAGTTCAAGATTCAGATTCAGTTCCAAAAATATAAATCCACGTTATCATTTTTAATGCTCTAAATCAAAGAATCAATCAATGAATTAAAAATTTTTGAAAATTATATTATTTTTAACAATTTCAAGCTAGTTCTTTTATTTTCAATACCTTAAAAAAATTTTAAATGCTTCCACAATAATTTTTAGAAATTTTGTAAATCTCTTAATATTTTCCTAAAATTAATTTTTCAAAATGAAAGACCATTTTTAATTTTCCTAGGAATCTTCATAAAATTATTTGTATTCCTTTGAAGGCTTTCACAATTCTTAAGAAGCTTCTAAATTTTTGGTTCAAAGTCTGCAAAAATCCATATTTTGTTTTGAATTATACTGTCAGCTACTTGCGCCCAAAGACATTTCTAAATATAGAGTAATTGCTCTTCATCTTAATTACAAAATTTGAAATTGAATTGTGTAAAAATGGAATCTCTTAGACTGAAATAATATTTAAAATTTAATTAATGCTTTTGATCATGGATATTTTATTTTGAAGTTATTTTGAAATTGAAAATAGACAGTATATAAAGTTTCAATAGGTGTTTACATTTGTTCATCTAATAAGACTTATCTAATAAGAACTGATTTCCAATCGTCTTAGAAAATCAATTATCATTCACTTTTTAATCCTTAAAGTACAGTTCAATTTTAAAAATCATTAATTGAAATTTATATTCACAGTTGATCAACTGAAAATGTTTTTTATCCAAAACCATCAATTTCAAACCCTTCTAGTTACTAATTTCTTAAGTCTATAACACTGCATTTAAAAATTCTTCAAATTAAAATGTACGCTTGAAAATTAAAATCTGAAATGGAAAATTTTTAAAGTGAAAGATTTTTGAATTACGCATTCTAAACTGAATGATATCATAATTGTAAAATATAACAATTTATCTAATTATTTAAGAAGGGTTGAAATACAGGTTGGAAAGACTTTTTTTTCAATTTGTAAAATTCCTGGTCAAAAAATAAATTCACTGTCATTTCCCGGTTGTTCCCGGTCTCATAAGATTACCGGTCCAGCGGCCACCCTGAAATTATCATATTATTGTTTTATTCAACTATTGTAAATAAAACGGAATTCAAGATCAATTTATTTAATTACTATCACCTGGCCAAAACCACAGCATTATTGAATATCTATGTACTTTTTTGTTTCAACTATTCTGTTTTATTGTCAATAAAACTTACATGAATTTATAAAAGTGCATATTTTTTATATACTACCATTTTTTATAATCTCCTTTCAATTTATATTTATTTTGAAAAAATTAATTTTTTCATTATATAAATAGTGACTTTTCACTCTTCAATTAGTACAACTGCAATGGCAGGGATTACTAATTGCTTAGTGGAATTTCACTAATTTCATAAGTGGACAACTTCCACTAATCAAATTAGTAGTTTTCTTTTAATCGTTAGTGACCGACTTCTATCTAATTGAATTAGTGAAATTTCACTATCAATTAGTGGAATTTCACTAATTCATATTTAGAGAGTGCGGGTAAAGTTTACCCACATGAGCTAATTTTTGTTGCAGGTAATCTTTACCCCGAAATCCGTGTAAAGTTTACACTAGTTTTTTCTGTGCTGCCTGTCGGGTAATGCGGCGCGCCCTACTAATTGTATCTGTTTGCAAATTGAAAATAACTTTCGAACAATCTAACGCACAATTTCAATAAAATCAGATATGTATATTCATTTCAAGTTTTCAACAATAAATCAGAGATTACATTTTGGGAGTGATTAGCAGCTAAAACTATGAACATTCAATATTCAATATTTCGACATTTTACTTTTATTTCTTTTTTGTAGCTTTCAATTCCAGATGGTAACTAACTTATATGTTTTTTTCACCTTAAAAATTAAACTATTACCTTAATTAACCAAATTTTGTCACTATTTGAGTTATCTAATATTACATTCATAATTAATGCATACGCTGAACTTATAACCTCACTCTCAGTCATTACGCAGATTTTTGTAATAACGACCGCGCCACATTACCGGCTTATCCCCTGATGAAAAATTAATGCCTTTTTTGCGTTACCTTCGCATACTAGGAATGGCGTACTTTATTCAGGAACTTAATTAAGTTCAATTTTCACGCCTCCGCAAAGAAGATGAATATGAGTCGATCTCGATTTTATGAATGAGCAGACGTTTACTATATACAACCGTCACGTGAGAGAACTGTCTACATACAATATCACGTGACGAAAAATAGTAGGACTAAAAATGCTTTGAAAAATCTGATGAAAAGAAAAAATACACCTGCTTCTAACTTTGACCTTATGTTAGATCGGCTGAAGAAGAACCAGTCAAAGTATAGTAGACGCCAAGTATGCGTCAAGTTGTGCGGGCTGGATCAATTACCTATTCCGTCAAAATAAATTCCTACCATTCTTCCCCACCCACAATTCTAGAACTTGGGACCGATTGGGGCCTGCGGGCCCCTCTCCTGTTCTACTGTTCTACCTAGCTACCTTTCCTGAATCGCATTGCCTGGACTGAACGATGTGAAAGTAATTCTCAGTGATTCTCAACTTTCCAGAAATCAAACAAAAATGTAGGGAGGGTGGAAGCCGACGTGAGCAAAAGATCTAGGAATAAAACAGCGACCTTCTTACTTTAGAAGGTAGTTGCTTATCTGACTTATGTAATACTTAATTTATACGACGTTTTTTCATTTTTAGACTACTTTTAATAATCATACATTAAATATAACATACAAATTTGATATTACTACATATTACACAAAGATGTTTTTCCTTGTGAAGCGAATATTTGAGTAATAACATTAATATTTTCTACAATAAGTTTGTAATCTTATTATAAATTAATTATATCTTTTTCTACCATATTGCTTCACCCTTACACAAACCTCTTTTATTTGCTTTAACAACTTGAACCATTAATGTATCGTTTTTTCCAATGTTAAAAAATATATAATTTCCACAAAAATTCATAATTTTCTATGCAAAAAAATTATAATATGGAGAGGCCCCTCGATTGAGTGCCCCTACCTTCTTGATGGCGTGCCTCATCGTGGCTTGGAGCGCAAACCTCTCGCTCTCAGGTTATATAGTTAGTTGTCACTGGGACACCGGGCGAGAAACATTCTGTCTTCAAAGATTAAAAAACAAGAAAAAAAAGCAATTAAAACTGAATCATAACAAAGCCAAAAATACGACAAGTTTTTATATCTCTCTAACTCTAATTTTTTTTTTTTTTTTATAAAGTCAACGTCTTTTACTATGTAATTATAACTGTGAAATGTAAATAAGGTAAACAGTGCTTGATGAAGAACCTGTGAAAGAAATACTTTTTTTACAAATGTGATGTGGTTTTGTGAAAATTTTGAAAAGGACTAAAGAATAACAAATGAAGGTAAATATATAAATGTACATTGAATAAGTTAATAATATTTTTTGTTTGTTATGTTTAATGCAAATTTTTCCATTAAATAGTTATAGCTCCAATTTCCACGTGATTTTTATCAGCGTTATCAAGATACAAACGAAACTGAGAACAGTTTGTATGAATGTACTCGAGCACTTTAATTTAATCTGACATCGCCCCACGTGCGAGCGATTCATGTCCCATCACACGTATTATCACAACATTGACATATTTGAAATTTTGTACGTTTTTGAAAGTGACTCCGGAAAATAGTAAACACCTTATTTAAAGATTTATCTTTTTTTTCTAAAGTGCTTCTCATCCCAAAGATCCCCAAACTTGCAACTATTAATTTTAAGATTGCAGCATCAATTATCCATTATTCATAATGATACAATTTACCATTTTTAACGAATCAAATTGAACAATTACCAACTACTAGCTTAAAAAAAAAGATTGTTTAATTCCGGCCTTCAACTTCAAAATTAGAAATATTCAAAACAAAACCGCATTCAATTAAAGATAATTATAAAAATTAAAATTAAATAATTAGTTTAAATATAATACAGCAGGCATATACCTTTATGACCTTCACACACACTTGACATTTTAATACCCTCCGGAGGGCATAATGCACCCATTGACATATAAAGTGAGCTCCTAATTATAATGTTTCCATAACTAACACCAATCTTATTTTATAATTTTATTGATTATCCATTCATAAATTCTCTATGTAATAAAAACAGATACCAATGAACTTACATCTATGTTCATTGCAAAAAGAATAAATTTGCAATTAAAATGATCATTTAATTTGAAAAATAATTTTTCCTTGCTCTTATAGGAAAATTAATTCAAAAGAGAGAAATATGCTTTATGTATTTTGTAAGCCCCTATATCTTGAAACATGACGTAGTTAATAACTCGTAGTCACTCAGTGTAATGTATATATTATATGAAATGAGACATATGATATTATTAGCTGGACCGAATTTATCGTCATCGTACGTGATAAATTAATTAAATAACATCTATTTTAAAGCGAAAATTAACATTTTCTTTTAAAGAAAAATTTCAAAAAGTATAATTAAATCTTTGGAAAATAAGAAATCATATAAAGTTATTTTTTATCGCAAAATAATTTATTAAAATATTAATGTTTTAACAAGTGGCATTTATTTCAAACCTGAATTAATTCACTCTGAGCTTTTTAATTTTCTAAGGGAGTTCGAATCAATGATAAATTTATTAATGAGGGGCCATTCAAAAAATATTTAACGCCTTTAGGGGGAGTGGGGGGGGTCACCTCGAGCGTTACGCTAATGTTAAAGTTCCATACACTTACTATAAAAGATGCGTTACGTGGGGGGGGGGGGAGCTCTACATTTTCGGAAAAAAGCGTTACCTATTTTGTGAACGGCCCCTGACTGCAATAATGTTTCTTGGAGCTGTACGTTTTTTTTTATGCTCAATGTATCAATTTTCCCGAATAATAATTCATTTATATTTATACTGATTGCAAAATTCTGTAAGTACCTAGCCTGTTGCAAAAATAGACATAATGGGGATATATTCACTGGAGGACTTCTTTGATCGTTCAGGAATAAAAGTGAAGATTTGGCCTTAATTATATTTTAATTTTAGAATTTATGGGAAATTAGATGAAAATGCTAAAATGTTTCTGCTTTCGAGGATTTTCAAAAGTATTTTTTTTAATTCCTTATAATCTGGAAAATAACACATTTTGGAGACATCTGATCTCGATCTGGGTGGCTTCCCCTTTACAATAACGGAAACAACTTAAGTGAAGAGTCATGTGGGTACGAAAAGGGATGAGGGTCTACATTTGAATGAGATTGAATTTTTCTGAACATTTTTTTCGTACATTTGACCCAGACAGTGTGGAATTCTTCATTCTGATTTATTTAACTGAATTCTGGGTTCTGATTTTGTTTTTTCTGTGCGGAAAAAGTGTTTCCATTAAGCCATTTCCCTTTCGGGGTAGGCGTGACTTGCTTAGTTGGAAAATAGTAAATAGGTATATAGGTATAAAGTAGGTAGGTATATAGGTATCAGGTAGATAGGTATATAGGTGTTAGGTATAGATATTTTAGATTGGTCTGGAATTCTCGTGTTATTTATTTAAATGACACGTTCATTCCGCAACACTGCTCCGACCCAGGTTGCTGATCAATCTCTCTAGCGATCACCCCAAGATATTAAGTCGTAAAATCTGTACCTATGATAATTCTTTAAGTCCTAATATATAAAACTTGATATCCCAAAATTTTAAATCCAAAATCATTAATTGTATGATGATCAATTTTTCTCAGTGAAGAATTCAAATAGTGAATGAATGAATGGAAGTTTATTTTAACAAAGTGTCTCGTCGTATCGAAATTCGGGATGACCAGTCAAATATTTTTCATAAGCTTCGCTAGTTGTCACGAATTTTCGGGGCGACTTGTTCACCCCCCTTTCCACTTCCCTAATTTTTCGTGACGAGTAGACCCAGCCAGTGGCGGCGTAACATTTTTTTTTTTTTAGAAGCCAGTACCTGGTCACCGCTGAAGGGCCCGCACATTGTAACGGACCCTGGGGCCCCACTACCCTAAATACGACCCCTGTAACCCCTTACTGCCCCTTATTGACACCCCTTGATGCTTGGCACCCGGGGTGGACTGCCCCCCCCCCCTTACGCTACCACTGGACCCAGCCTCATTTCAAATATTTTATTCAATGCAAAATATTGCATTTAGAATTTTCTTTTAGCCTTCGTGAATTTTATAACCTGTATAATTTGTTTGAAAATTCATCAAGAAAATTTGGCGACGTCCAAGTATTGCATAAATAGAATTTCATGTCTGATGCTTATAGCTACTCTAAATTCTAAATGATCACAAGTCCACCGGGAGTACAAGGCACCCTTCTTGCTAAGTAAAGCGCCATAATTAACGTTAATTAATAATTACAGCGATGGACGAGGACGTGTCAGGTGCAGTAAACCGGCGCTGCTTTTATTCTTTAAAAATTTATTACTGAACAAATGTTTCTATCCATTAGATCCATTCTATCTATTCCATTTTTTATCTATTCCAATTTTAATTTAATTTAAAAATAAATTAATAATAATTAAAATTAATAATTAAATATCAAATTAATATATCAAAAATTATCAAAAATATCAAAAAATTTCAAATAATAAACTTAAATAAATAATTAATAATAATAAATTAATAAATTAATTTAAAAATAAAATAATTTCATTATTACAGAAAAATGAAAATTTTCCGTTATTGATGTTTTAGAAACTGTAATCATTTATTTTAATGGAAATTTTAATTTCCTCAATCTTGTTTGATTGAAAAAGTTACTGAATTATAAATTCCATGAAATTACAACTTAGTATTTAAATTGTACCATAAAATTTTAAATTTTGAAAAAAAAAATTATGTGACCTGAGAAGTCGTAACTGTTGTGAATATCACATAAAATTACTCATTTTCATTAGCGTGGGCCACATTGTCGTATCAGTTGTTGCCAGAGGCCAGGGGCAAAAAAGAATGTTTAAAAGTATATCTCCATTTAGAATGGCAAATCTGGCATCTGCTTAGTTAAAATACGTAACAATTGAGTCTCTCTTCCAAATTTATTTATTGAAAACGCATTTTTCTTCATGATTCGCATTTGCTAATTAAATTTCATATGACATTTTACTTTATTCCCTAACAATAATTTCTGCATAACATTCTACAAAACTAATAACATAATTTTATGTTACTGAAAATAATTTTACTTTAATTTAAATAGAGACTAACTATTTCCAACAACCTGTTGTTTTAATGAATGACTTATACTTTCCGCTAAGGAGAAACTATAACGTCAGTTCACAAATGCTGCGAACATCCGCATGACTCACAGAACGCAATTATTTTTGAGAGGAAATTCAAAAACATAACCTTAACAAAGTCGAATTGTGCAAAAAGTTAAAAAAAAATTAGGAGTCCAAAAATCAGTTCCTTAAAAAAATATAAACATTTAAAAAGCTCAAGTTGGGCAAGATAATTGCATAAAATGACTTCAAATTGAGAAATATGTTTCTAAACAACATTGCAATCCGCTCATTAGAGACAAACACATAACGTTTTTTTTTTAAAGTAGGGACCAACCTATGTATTTCGAAACCAATTTAGATTTCCTCATCAATGGATTCTTTATAGGAAACTACGAGTAAATATATATATCTTATGCTTAATATTAATTAAAGATGTAGATAAATGAATGTGAAGTTTCTTATCATAAAGCCAATGGACCCCGATACTGTTCTCTAGAGTCTAGACTCTGAGTTCTCGGTTCTCATTGCCGTTCTCAGAGTGCCGGTTTCTTGGTCAACTCTCAAAACGCAATTATTATTCGAATTTTATGGAGCACTGTTCCTTATAATAGAACAGTAAATACAAATAAATAATGAATGTAATATATGACCAATTTTAGAGAAGATGTTATTATTATTTTGAAAATTTCATTATTTTCCAAAATGAGTTTTCGTATTTTTTACTGAATATGCATAGAGAGACCGCTTTTTTACTGTTACTTATAAAATCTAACCTAACTGATTTATATTTTTTTTAACCATTGATTTCATGAAAGAAAAGTTTCAATACGCTTTTTTTCGAAGTTTGAATTAGTTAAAGTGACTAATTGAAAAACAAAAACTCAGATTCTGGCTCATTTATAGTTATAATTTAACTAGTTTTCAATTAAAAGTCACTAATAGAAGGATCACAGCGGTTCAGCAGTTAAATGCTAGCTGAAACAGGGGGATTTCTTCTAAAAAGGGGGATTAAAAGGGCATTTAATTTATTATTAAAAACTTGTTATATCATATGGACATCTAATGAACGAAAGTGCTCTCTATTGTACCTATAGCAGCAGCGCCTTTTCTCAACCAATATTTCTCGTCATTTTTATGATTTAACATTTTTTAGCTAACTTTAAAAAATGTATTGAAAACTTCAGCACTTCTTAATAATGAAAATATATATAAAAAATTTTTAAAAATCCAAAAATTAAAAAAAGATAAAGAACAGAAATTAAAAATACTCACTTGAATTTTTACATTCTCATCCTAATCAGAAGGTATTATGGTTTTATGGTTTTATCCTGAGTCAGAAAAAAAACGATTTTTACGAAGGTGTCTGTCTTTAAGTCTGTCTATATCTGAAATTTCAACTATTTTCGTACAAAATCCAAATATTCGGTTTAAAGTTTAACTACATTTCGTTAAAAATTAATTTTTCTAGTTAAAAATAAATCATTTTAGTTGAAAAATCATCAATTTGGTTAAAAATGTACCTATTTTGTTGAAAATTCGTCTTTTTTGGTTAAATTCAACTGTTTTTTATTTTAAATTAAAATCCTTAATGGTTGAGATATCAACTGTTACATTTTTTGCTGAGAAATCATCTTTTTGTGTTGAAAGCCTTATTATTTTCGTTAAAAACTTAATTATTTTGTTAATAATTCAACATTTTTTTTAGAAAGTCATCTTCTTTGATAGAAAATTTAACTATTTTGTTGAAAATTCGTTTTTGTTGAAATTTAACTTTTTTGTTGAAAATTAATTTTTTTGTTGAAAATTCTTGTTTTTGGTTGAAATATTAACTATTACATTTTTCGATGAGAATTCATCTTTTTGGTTGAAATGTACCTATTTTTTTGTTTAATTCGTATTTTTTGGTTGAAAAATCAACCGTTTTTGTAATAAATTCAACTATCTGGTTGAAAATCAACTTTTTCGTTGAAAATTCATATTTTCGGGTTAAAAATTCAACTGCTTACTAGGAAATGATATAATTTGATAAAAAATTAACTATTTTGTTGAAAAGTCGTCTTTCTTGGATAAATTCAATTGTTTTTTATTGTTTTCGACGATGTCCTTCGAATCTATAAAATTAGCAAATAAATCGTTCAGAAAATATTTGAAATTGTTATCATCAAAAATTCAAAAGGAATCTCTTTCAGATCGTCTGCATTTTCAATATCATGAATTTCTGTTATTTGACTAAAAATTTAATGAGATTTATTTCACTATTAGTCAAATGAAATTTAACCGGGATTTCGGTAGTTTTCGCTGATAATTATATAGTTAAATTTCAGTAATCATAGGATTTATACGGTAAAAATCTCTAAATGAAATGTTTGAATCTAATTATTACTATGCATGGATTATGTTTTATATATTCAAAATTGATTTCTTAAATAATACTTTCAATTTATTTGTATATTTGTATCTGCTTTTGTTACATTCGTTTCTTTTGGAAGCTTGTAATATTAAGAATTGCTTCATTCGAGGAAATAGTTTTATCGCAGTTCGTTAATTGCAAATTAAGTGCCTCTTTCATCGTTTCAATCTATGTGGATATATTTTATAACGCCACTGGCACTCCCAAAGTTTAACGTGTAAAACGTTTTATACCCAACCTGCTCGTTTAAATTCTCTGTATTCCTCTAATAGGTCTTATTCACGAAGAGCTCATATACTCTCGCAAATTTAATTGCGTCAGAGTTCAACAATTTTGTATCCAGAAAATTCTAGGGGATTATTTTATAATTTAAAAGTTTATTCCGAAGATAACTAGTATAATGGATTGTTTAGAAAAATTTAATATCGTTGTCATTTTAAATAACAACCGATGATATCGTCTGCATTGTGTGTGAAAATTATTGCAACATCAATTGGAGTTTGTCGAAATTTGAATAATTTATGAAAAGCTATATACTTTAAATGTTTCGATTTAAAGTTATTCAACTTCGAACGCTTTTATTTAAAAATTGTTCACTTCGTATGCTTTCAAATTCAAAAGGTCGTTTTCGAACTTTTAAACTTAAAATTGCTCAACTATATGTATGTCAAGGTTGTAAACATAATTTTCTTTGAACTATTGAAGCTTTTAATTGAAAATAGTACAACGTATATAAATTCAAATTTGTACTATTTTGTATATTGAAAATTATTAAAATATTAGGTTTTCACATTTGATATAAAATCATATTATTTTGAAAGATTCATTTGAAGATCAATCAATTTCCAACGCTATAAATTTGAAATTGTCTAGCATACAAATTTTCGATCGGAAGTTATTCAATTAAAAATTTGACAATTTTGAGGTTTTTAAATTAAAACCACTCAAACACTCCCATTCTTGATTGTGAAGAACCTTAGTCGTCAGAGAAACAATTTTTCTATATTTGTCAGGCCCTCAAATATAAGGTGCCTCAGCACGTGGCAAGCACGTGTAATACGTCATACGTGATTAAGGTACTACAAAAAAATGGGAGTGAAGTCATCATTTATCGGTCAAACTCTACAATCTAATATCGTAAAAGCACAGGAAAATTCTGTAAAATCATCTATTGTCAGTTTTTCAAGAGTACTTGGACGTAATGTAGAAAGTGCCTAAATTGTCTCACATTTTTAATAGCTGTTAATACACTCAGAAAAATGTTTGTTTGGATCAAACAAATTCTTTCCTTGATACAGGGCCAAATAAATATTTGATTAACCCTGGTCCCCTACCCTTAATGTTCATGACACATCCATTACTCCTGGGTTGTGTACAACTCAGTGTCCTGCAAATGGCATTGCCGTTCAAAAAACCCCCATCTTGGGCTTGAAATGAATGATACTGAATCTTTCAAGTATAAAATTATAAATTTTGATTTTGGAAATGATTACAGAAGAAATATGTCGGTAGGAGTAGCAAATAAAAGAAAAAAATTCATGAATCATTGTCACCTAAACCCTGAACCACGGATTCCTCAAAATAGTCAACATCTCAATTTATAGTCAAGAATCAATCTACAAAAATCCAACGCCACTTTACTCTTCATCGCACTCAATTTTTGATTCGTTTGATGATACTTTTGAGAATCAATAGGGACATATGGCTCTTTTGTGCTCTCCAAAAATGCCTTTTTTTGCAAACATAGCAGTTGCTATAGCTTTTTTGGTCCTTCTTCCAAGGGCAGGAAGCGCACCGACGTTTTGAAGATGACTGGCTGTGGGCTGGTAGGGTAATTGGCCCTCTCTCCACTCAGCAACAAGTGCAGGAGTGCGCAGGCGCAAAAATCTACGCTCTGGGTTGTCCACAACCTGGTGGCTTTAAAGTTTATTGTACATACTAAAGTTTGGGTAGTCTAACTTCTGATCGATGTGAGATTTTGACAAATTTTTTGCAATATTAATCTCTGACAATTCAACATTTATTTATTTATATAGGGCATAGGCAATACCACGCTGAAAACACCAGTTCCCGTAAGATCACTGAAGTTAAGCAGCGTTGGGGGCGGTTAGTACTTGGATGGGTGACCGTTCGGGGAATACTGCGTGGTGTTGGCCCGTCGTGGGTGCGGTGGACCCACACGGTAGTATTTATCCACCTAGAAACACTACCCGAATCGGGTAGTGAGGCAATGAACTTTCGAGTTCGAAATGCTAATCAATTTTTTTTTTATAGGCGATAAAGTAGAGACGTTGCGTAATCTATTGAGCCCAAGATCAGTTTAAAATACAATTATTGAGCCCAAACTTAAAATACATTTTTTCAAGTCGCAGTCTACACAGATAATTTTTGTGTAATTAACTCTACAGAAATAAATTCGATACAAACAAAACTTACAATATGCCTTTTCAATTGTTTTTCATTTTGTCTAGAATATTTTTTCTTATCCAGTTGATCTGCACGGATTTTTTAAAAAATTAAGACGATAAAAAACTTATTGAGATTGCTTGATTATTCTTTTAATTGTACGGAATTAAGTTTAACATACAAAACGTTATTTTCACTCTGTGTATAATTGCAGACACCTCCAACATAATTATATGAAATTATTAATGAAAAATTATGAAAAATTTTAATGACAATAAATATACGTGTAGAGTTTTGTAGAATTTCGATATCACCCCAAAAAATACGTTGAATTATTACATTTTTAATGTTTGCCATTATTAAATTATTCAAACAATAGTGAAAAAACTACATATTAGTCGCAGTTCCGGCCGTAATAAAATGATGCATGAATGCTTTGCATTGATAGGAATACTTGCACTCAAGGATTACATTATAGACTATCTTGTTTAATTAATCAATGAATTATGCCATATTCTCTCCAAGCATGCATAATGATAGTATTTAAAGTTCCTTATGCATTGATGTAATTAATAATGTGATTATGTGTAAAATTATATTTTTTATATTATATGTTATTTTAAACTATACTATTTTATTATATTATTATATATTATATTATGTTTTTATACATGTTATATGTATTTATTAAGACAACAATCGGCATCAATTATAGACTGAAAAAATCCAGCTATTCGTACCGAAATTTAAATTAAATATGTATTTTATTTTCTGTCATAAATTTGAATTGCAAAATTTTTTCCAGTTGAAGTGACCGGAAAACGGAAGGACGCAGGTGCAGGATGTCCGAGTTGCGTGCGCAAGACACTTTGGCATTATCCGCCAATGCGGTGCAACAAACAGACGATGGCCAGTGTGCAACAAGAAGCCGGCCCGTTAGCTTGTACGATAATTATAAGGTGAGAAAATTTTCATATTGCTCAAATTTATTTTTTAAGAGTCAATTTTTCGTGAATAAATGAGTTCTCTATCTTCTTTAAAAGACATGGTACCGGTATGAAGAAGAACAATTCAGAGTCATGAAATTCTTTTTCCCTACTATCAAAAAATTATTATGAAATATTGGTTAGACATCACAGAGATTAGAGTGATGGCACATAATTTGAGTCCTGTATTTTCAATTGTAACTTTAAAATAGTCTAGAAATTTTGTTTATTAACTTGCACGTAATTTTCAGAGAACATGATTGTTTTTCCAAACACCTTTCATGAACTCATTTTTCCAAGTAACAGTTCTGTAACTTTGCTGTATCAGCATAATTATATGCAGAAGAATAAGGTTTGTCGTAAATAAAAGAAAACAATAATTAGCAGTTTTTTTTACAGCGTTCAAGATGATTTAAAAACTTGTTTTTTTCTTTGTCGTACTTTTATGGGAATTTTGGTGCAAACCTGAATATATAAGTAATTTACTTGTATGGAATGCTGCTGTAAGGATTTCTGAAAATATGAGAATTCGTAAGATTGTAAAACTAATAATTTCTCTCTTCCTTCAACTTTCTCATAATCACTCTATATGTATATCTCTAATTCTCTACAGCATTCTGTGAGACTTTGTCATAATAAGTGTATGTTTATAATGGCATGGAAACTATGTACTTAAAAATTGCAGTGATTATTCGAATGGCCTATATAAAATGTTGAAAAATTAAAACCGAGTCTAGCCTATTTTTCGCGTTACTATTTCAATTGTGTTGAATAAAATGTTGCTATTACTATAGGAAAAAGGTAAGAGGAACTTTATTTTTTTTTATGAAGTATGGGTACGTTCAATGAAATAATTATGTGCACGAAACATAAAAGAAATATTAAATAATTTATTGAAATTTTGCTTCAACAACATTTATAATTTTGACAATGGGTAAGCTCGAAGCTACTAAAATTATGTAAGGTGCGGCAATAGTTACTTTATTTTCAAAGAAATCATCATCTGTTCTTAATTTGTTATCTGCTAACAAGCTTAATTATTATCAACAATTTTCACAAACTTACTATTTCGATTTTTACATTCTCATTCTAATGAGAAGGTATTGGTTTTATGTAAAATTTGACTTGGTCGGTTTTCATAAAATATCCACGTTTTGAGACCCCCTGAGCTAGAAAAAAAAGTTTTTTTTTCTGTCTGTCTGTCTGTCTGTAGGCACGATAACTTTCGAAAAAATAATCAGATTGGGTTGTGCTTTGGCACACTTTTTTAGGGCCTAAAAAGAAAGAAAAAGTTCGTTAACCAACTATTTTGGATGAAAATTCAAAAAGTGAGCACATTTTGAAAATTTTTGAGACCATTTTTTTTCAAAATTCAAAAATTCTATGTACGGCTATTCATATTACTCCAAAAGGCGACCAATTTATCCTTATGACTTTTTCGGATAAAAAGAAAATTACCGGAGTTATAGCATTTTCAATATTACAAAAAACAAACGTAAATGAACATTTTATGCCGAAAAACGCACGATATGGAAAAAAGTCAAGAGGAGGAAAATGTTTTTTTTTTTAACACCCTGCAATATTTTCTTAACAACTTTTTGAATTTTTTTAAAAATCCAAATTTTGATCATACAGAAAAATAATTAAAAATCAATAATTTCATTTTGCTGTCAAACTATGCAAGATATGACCAAAGATGAATGGAAAAAAATTATGCACCCCAAAAATGATCTCCAAAATTGTCATTATTCACTTTTTGATATGATGCATAGTTTTTATTTTATTCGTAAAAGACAGCATTGGAAATAGTAAAATTAAATTTTTAGACGAATAACACAAGCTACGAGAAAAATGACAGAGACAAAATTTGTTCATCCAAAGAAGAGGTACAAATTTGTTATAAATCGTGTTCTCATAGGATGCGTAGTTTTTGTTTTATTCGTGACTTTTTCATTTCAATCATACGGTGCACAGAACCGAGCGTGGAACGCAAGGTTCAAATGATTTCCAAATGACATATCGAGCGCGAAGCGCGAGTGTCTGGATGAGAATGTATTCCTCAAGGTCGATAGAACCTTGAGTAAATAAAGTTCCATTTCATTCTAAAATAAAAACAAATTTAACAATCACTTCACATGTAGAGGTTTTGATAATTTTATAATATTTGCAAATAAACTTTTTCTTTCCATCAAAGTGGAACACGAAGTTCAAAAATCTAGAGAAACCGAGCGTAAAGCGCGATTCAAATACGTCCGAGCGCGTAGCGCGAGGTGAATATATAATCGAGCGCGAAGCGCGAGATCAAACTTGCGAGCGAAGCGAGCCGCGCGGGATGAGAATGTGCCCGCGAAGCGGGCAGATTTTTTTAAATAAAATTAATGGAACTTTTTCAGTAGCTTAATAATTATATACTATATCGTGAATGACTGTCATTAAGTGATTACAAAGTAATAAACTACAGAAACCGACAAGTATTCTCAAATTTATAAAATATCTGGATAATGAAAACTGAAATTAATCAATTTTCGTTTACGAAACTTGTTTATAACGAGAGAGAAATGATGAAAAATCTGAGGAAAAATCTTGAAACCCAAGAAGTAAAAAAAAATTCTGTAGAAGAACAAAAGTTGACTTGAAAAGTAATAATTGCAATAATTTTATAATTAAACCTCGAGTCAAACATGATAAAGGACTAATTTTTATTAATTATTTTAATTAAAACTTGTGTAAAAATTCGATATTTTTTTTCTTGGAAGCAGTTCAAGAATTGAAAATATTCAGATATTGCAAAAATAGTATAAACTTCAATGTTTTCTTAAATTCTTAGGTAATATCCGAAATAATTAACATTTTGTAATTTTGTAAAGCTCTTTTTCCACAGTATCGCAACAGCTTATGAGCATAAATAAACAAAAATCTGTCACAGTGCAAGAACTTAACGTTGTAACAAAAAAGTTTGAAAAATTTCAAAATTCTTTGTTATAAGAACAATATTGTTGTAAATATATGAAACATATAACCATGAAGTTTCTATACAAGTCCCTTAAAAAAATATATATTTTTTTTTAATTCTGATTTGCCTCCAGATAAGATGTTTTAAAATTTATACTATTTTTACAATGTCTAGTTAAAAAATAGACAAATTAAAATTAAAAGAACCTAATCAATCATCAAAAAAGAGGCAAATGTAAAATTCTGACCAGTAGTATTGTTTCCAGTTTACAAAATATTTATGTCTTTAAGGGGTTATATAGGTAAATCCCGCAAAAAACAAAAGCGAAATTCATGAGCATATTGACAGTGACCAATATTAAAAGTTCTAAAAAGTTGATATTATAAAAAAGGCGCAATTTTTTCTTGGAGAACTTGTCAATTGTCCCCCTTAAAGAATTTCATGGCCCTGAATGGGTTTGAAAAGCGGTCGTAAAATAATCGAATGCATTTTTCAGGATGGACCGACAATGGCGCCTTGCGTGACTTCCGCGATGAGCGTCGGCAATTTGAGCCAAGTTCGTGACGAGGATGACCCGACAGCAATGCAGGAAGGCAACAACAGCAATAACAACAACAATAACAACAACAAAATTGACTATGGGACTAACCGAGTCAGTAGTGCCGTCAGTGCCGGCAATATTACAAAAATTCAAAGCCCAAAAGTTAAAGGTAAATAAGTTCAGCGACTATTCATGAAACCCGAGGAGCCAGAGTCGCCAAATGACACGTTTTAGGACAATAAAGGCATTATCTTCTTAATGTATGCAAAAGCACGTAGAATAGGATGGAGTGAAATTTTCTTTTCTAGACTAGTTGATGAAAAAAATATATAGAACAATTTACTTATTTTACCATTATTTTGCAATTTTATAATAGTGACAACATTTTAATTTGCAAACATATTTTGTTGTTTTTTCATAAGATTTTTTCTCAGCATGAAACAGAATTATTGTAGCTAAATTATTTCTTCTTAAAGGGGCAGTTTCTACAGGTAATATCGGAAAAATTTTCCGATTAGAAAAAGAAAAGGAATTGGGAAGAGCACCATCAATGGCGAATTGCTTGTCAACGACAGTCCCTGTCAATTTGGCAGCATCTCAAATAGCTGGCAGGCACACCCCCACCAGAAATTCTCTTAGGCACAGCCGAATGATTGTGATGCACCGAACTGGCAACAGTAAGTCAATTTTTTTAGGGCTTTCCTAATTTTGTTCTTTAAATCTATTTCTAAATGTGGCAAAAAAACTTTGTAGACTTAAAGAAAAACCTGTTTGACATATTCACAACAGAACGGAAATTTTACTCATCAGTTTCGAAAGTTTGGGAATTGTTAATGTTTTAAAAACGTGAACTAATGACTCTCGACTCTGGAATCCTACATTTTAAAAGCCAAACGATGTTAATGACTCCTAATTCTCTTTAATGTGCATCGTGACTAATTTTGGTCTCAAATCTGAAAGACTCGCATCGTGATATTTATGGTCAGCATTATTTATTCGAAGATCGGAATCACGAAAAGGTGACTGCATGATGAATCCTAAATTTCCAGATATTTTTTATGTAATTAAGTGCAATTTGTTTTATGTCATATACTAAGTCAAGGTAAAATAAAAGAAGTATGCTCAAGCTGATAACTAAACTAATCCCGCTGAGCAAGTCTGTTAAGATAATGATTGTAATCAGACAATATTCACACCCATTTTCACTTTGATTATCATCAACCCACATTCGAGAAGTTGCTTTAAAGTGCATCCTATTTGCGCTTCAAAATTATGTGCTTTCAGACTAATGCTGTGAGAAATTACGAAATGTAAATTGATATTGTTTTTAAATAAACAAATAGACCAAATTGCAAAAACTGGTGAATTGAGGAGAATTATTTTGTAGATAGGATTTTATGTAACCGTGATACGGTTGAGCGAACTAAAATTATAGTTTCCACGACTACAATTCTCGTGAGTCAAACAAAAAATTTGAAACGTATTTCTCCAGCTAATAACCATTTTTTGCATTTGAATCAACTACAAACTAGTATCTGAATAATGTTTCCTCTTATTGAGAGCATGATTCGAAATTAAAAATGATTAAACTTCTGATTCACATCATTTCGCAAATTAAAACAAGGATTAACTTTAAATTAAATCATTAAAAAATCAAGAAAAAATTCTACTTCAGTTAATGAGAACTGAAAGATTATCCTGAATTTATTTTTTCTAGGTGAAACAACAGTTTATCTCACATTCTATTTTATTTTGGGAACGGCCCAATGACACCGTGACACAGTATTTCTAGTCTGCGGTGTGGCCAAATTTAATCTTTGATTCATATTTCTCTTCAGAATTTCTCCCCGATAAAACACCAGAAGATATTAATATATTTACTGAGCTTCCATAAAAGCATTACCGTATAAAATCATACGTTTAATTCTAAAAATTATAATAATAAAGTCACAACATTTTGCATTGGAAATGTTTCATACATCAGAAAAAATAGATAAATGCATTTTTCTTATATATCTTCCTTTGAATTAGCGCATAAAAAATATTTCGCCGGAAATAGCGGAGCCGGAAACTCTTTCAGTTTTCAGTCGCCATTTCTCTTTAGACTCCAATTCCAGTTTTCGTTGCTTCGTTGTATTTAAATCGCCGCGAGCATTAACGGCATGTATTTCAGTCTGAGAACTTCATTTAGGATATTTTTTCTGTTACTTTTCCACCATTTCTTTAGAGGGTATAAGAAAAGAAAAAGAGGGAGGTACTATGTAATTTTTCCCCTTTTTTTATATTATAGGAATATGCATTATTACAAGATTACTTTCCTACCATAAAAGATGAATTTTTAATCTAAAAGGACGAATTTTCAACCAAGAAATTTAATTTTCGACCAAAATAGATTAAACTTCGACCAAAAACAGTTGCATTTTCGACCAAATAGTTGATATTTCGGCCAATAATATTAAATAGTTAAATTTTCAACTAAAAAAGATAAAATTTTTCACCAAAAATTAAAAATTTGAAAAAGTTTATTTCAACTAAAGTGATGAATTTGCGATTGAGACAATGAATTTTTAACAAATTAATTCACACCAGTGGAATTTCTAACCCAATAAGATTAATTTTCAACTAAAACGTTGCCTTTTTAACCAAAAAAGAGAAAATTTTAAACCAGGAAGATTAGTTTTCTAACAAAAAAGATGAATTTCCAACTGAAAATGGAAAAGTAACATTTTTAGTTTAAAAAATTAGTTTTAAACAAAAAAACTTATTTAACAAAATAACACTTTCAACCAAAGAGAATGATTTTTTAACAAAGTGGTTCAGCCTTCAACCAAGTAGGTTAATTTTCAAGCAAGAAACATGAATTTTCACGGAAGTAGATATATCAGCTAAAAAAGATTTTAATAAAAAAAACAGTTCAAAGGTGGCACGCCATCAGGGATTAACCCACATTTTTCTAAAATAAGATTATTAGGTAGAAAATTGTGAATAATTCAAATACACATTCTCACCGAAGGATTTTTTTATAGCTCGTTTTTTTTCGAAATTCCCGTAAAAACGGACTTGCAGGAGGGCGTAACCCGCAATCGCTTAGTTGATTTATCTTCATACCGCGCAGATATGATTTCGCCAAAAAATAATCTTTTTTCAGAATTTTACAGTGACAACAGCCAAGGGGTATTCACTCGTATATTACTCCGTATACTTCTCTCGTAATAACCACGTAATAATGCGTAATAACACGTGAGTATTGGGTAATAGCGAGTAGAATTTTGGTTTACGTTGTACTTTTCTTAAATTTTTCTCATACTCGATTTTCTTCGTAAGATATTGTAAAAATTAACCTGAGTGAATTTAACTATTATTTTATAAATGTGAAAAAGAGTTCAATACAATCAATGGGTGATAGAACGAAATCAGAAACAATAATAGAGTCAATTTATTCAGAAACAAGCACTTTGAACAACACCCTTTTAAAGAGTTCTTGAAACTAAGTTAGTTGTAATGTAGGCGGGGGGGGGGGCGTGAGGTCCCACCCCTGACGCTCAAGCCATAAAGCCTATTGTGCCATACCCGTGTTTATTCTCAAGGCAGTACTCCGAATCCGGCTTTCCTTAGCCGAGTGTTTTTGGATCTCGGTGGGTTTCGTTGTTATCAACGTTCTGAGACTATACCTCTCAGGTGCCAGGCATGCGTGTCGCATAGTAAATGACGTCCTCCTTTGTTGATCAGGCAAAGTGATCCTCACCCACTCTGCCATTTGGCAGCCTCCCTAGCAGGCTAGGGTGGACGGAGCGATCCCTCTGGGGTCATTAGGCAGATGCACAGATTCGAAGCACTCTCCGGGTGTGTTATGTAAGTGTATGTGTGTGTGTTCATTACTAGAAATCGGCCAGCGACCATCGAGCGTGGTGCCCCCTGTAGGAGCCCCCAAGCACAAGAAGAACGCTGACTCATTTTCGAGTCTTCTCAAAATATAATGTCAAAATCAGCTTCGACCCCCAAGTCTAGGCCCATCGACATGGAGCCTCACCTTGGTATGCCACCAGCTTTCTCTGAGGGGACCTACAGTTTAAGGTGGGTTGCGAACCACCGAAGCCCCGGTAGAAGTACATAGAAAAATTTCCATGGATACCCGGATCAGGGATCGAACCCCGGACCTCCTGCTAGGAAGTCTGACGCGCTATCTTCTGAGCCACCGAGTCTTCTTGTTCTTGAAACTAAACATTTACTGAATTATTGTTTCAAGCACTCGTAATTTTCCATAGTCCTACTTTCAAATTGATCTGAATTTACATGATTTTGATCTTTCTGGAATTATGCTTCCTACGAGTGATGTAAAATATTTGATTCGAAACAGCCACTTTCTAAATCTGAATTAGTGAAATTTCACTAATTGCTAGTGAAATTTCACTAATTCAATTAGAGAGAAGTCGGCCACTCACGATTAGTAGAAAACTACTAATTTGATTAGTGGAAATTGTCCACTTGTGAAATTAGTGAAATTCCACTAAGCAATTAGTAATCCCTGTCATTGCAGTGTGTACTAATTGAAGAGTGAAAAGTCACTAATTATACAGTAAAAATGCACTAATTGTTCAGTGAAAAATTTAATTTTTCCAAAATAAATATAAATTGAAAGGAGATTATAAAACAACACGCAGTAGTATTCCCGAATAGTCACCCATCCAAGTACTAACCGCGCCCAACACTGCTTAACTTCAGTGATCTAACGAGAACTGGTTTTTTCAGTGTGGTATGGCTGTTGGCGATAATAAATGAATAAATTGATCTTGAGTTCCTTTTTGTCTACTAGCCATAATTAAATAGAACAATAATATGATAATTTCAGGGTGGCCGCTGGACCGGGAATCTCATGAGACCGGGAAAAACCGGGAAATAACAGTGTATTTATTTTTGACCAGGAATTTTACAAATTTAAAAATAGTCTTCCCATCCTGTATTTCAACCCTTCTTAAATAATTAGATAAATTGTTATATTTTAAAATGTCAATGTCAATTTTACAATTATAATGTCATATGAGGATATGACTTCAGATTGGTCAAAATCGTTGCAGTTCACTAATTCGTTAGTGATCGCGCTAAGTCACTAATGAATTAGTGAAGCGAAGCTACTAAATAATAGTGAACCATGTTTACTAATTGAGATTAGTAAAACTTTTACTAATTTATTAGTAAAATATTTACTATTTCAAATGTAAAACATCAAAATATTACTATTTGGTTAGTGAACCATACATTTACTAATTCAACTAGTGAAATTTTCACTAATTCATATTTAGAGAGCATGTTATGAGACTATAGGGCCCCCTGAAATGTGAGCGTTAGGTAGCCCTTTACCAAAATGGTACGAGAACGTCCTATGAAGTGAATGTTTTTTTATAATGATGATGATCACTGTCCGAATACTCGTCTGTTTTTTGTTTGTTTTCTCCATTTGTCAAATTTCTCCAAGGCCATTCATATCTATCCTTTAATTTTGCGGGTAGTAAATCTTGTTGTGCTTCTTTCACTATCTTAATTTATGTTCAGTGCTGGGATTTTGGTTGTTTTGTTCGTGATTTTTAGTGCAGGGAGATTCAGCATTATAGCATTTCGCGACGTAATTGCAAATAATTGAAGATGTCACGGATTCTATTGTTTTAGATGAAAACATACGATTGATGTAGCAGTCAGCTGTTTTGGTTGTGAATGGTAATCTCGTTTGGCGCGAAATTTTCAAAGTGGTTTGGTACACATATATATAATTAAAAAAAAGAGTGAAGCAACCACCGCAGGGTCCCACTAAGAGCAACTGCCACACACACACACACACACATATATATATATGTAACCGTACGATTGGAGAATACATTGTGCGTTATTCAGTGACCATCTGTAGAACTGAATCTAAAAAATGTCAATAGCCCCCAGGAGAACCGCGGTAAATCACACCTATGGCCACTTATCATACCGTAAGATGGGTAGTCATATTATTTATTTTTTTTTTTTTTATACCATTAAGCCATTTCCCTTTCGGCGAGCCTCTAGGGGTAAGCGTGACACTACCCGATTCGGGTAGTGTTTCTAGGTGGATAGTTTCTTGTAGTAAATAACTACAAGTGTGGGCTCACCACACCCACGACCGCCAACAGCAACGCAGTAGTATCAGGCGGTCACCCATCCAAGTACTAACCGCGCCCAACACTGCTTAACTTCAGTGATCTAACG
>CAKNXH010000822.1:44570-94281 GCA_932178445.1 Andricus quercusramuli | reverse complement strand
ATATATATATATATATATATATATATATATATATACATGCCCGAGACTTTTGCCGGATCATTGTATTGAATTCGTCGCAGACTGTAACCACCTATCTCACAGTCATGAGACGTGGTTACAGCTGAAATTTTACCGCGATTTCGCTTGGAGGCGGTGCAATTTTTTAGATCAGCACCCGCTCCTGGCAAAATCCTGAGGTTGTCCTTATGACAAAATTTTAGCTATTTATATATATATTTATATTGACATTTTTTAGATGGCAGTTGCTCTTAGTAGGACCCTGCGGTGGTTGTTTAACTCTTTTTTTTTAATATATATCTTTTTGCAATTTCTGACGTATAAATTTTTTTTTTTTTCATCGTATACGGAAAGATATTCATCATTTTCTAAGTAATTTCTCGATTTTGCAAGCTGTTTTCTAGACTAAACAGCTCTTTATTTTATCACGAAATCAAGACCAAAGTAAAAAAATCAAGAAAGTCGTTCCTTATCACAAAAAGTATTTAAAAAAAGTTTGAAACCCGCTTAAAAAGACCTCAGAGGTTTAAATGGTTCAATTCATAATACAAACGCTATACATTTGAAATTAGTCTACTTTTTTATGCTTGCACCTGCAATTATTCAATTTTCAAATTTATAAATTATTCATTGTGAATAAAAAGTGAAATATTGTTATCAATTTTAATTTTTAACCTAAAACATTTGTATAATTCAATCTAAATGCAGCATTCAAGTATAGAATTTGAAATGCGTTGAATTAAAGATATATTTCAAAAAGAAAACTGAAAGACAGATCGGCTTTCAAAAGAAGCAACTAAAAGTAAGAAAGTGGCTCGTCGGCTTGCAATGAGCATTGGAAAGGGTATATTATCACATTTTTAATGTTTAAATCCAAATAGTTAGAAAAGTGCAGTTAAAAAAAACTCTTCCCAATTTTTTGCGGATTTTATTTGATTATTTTCTAAGAGATTATTCCTATTTAATTTACCTCTGTTTTCCAGTGACCAAAAGTACTAGGAAAATAATCGCCAAGACCCGGAAATCAAGATAGGAAATACAGCGTACTTTTAAAATTTTGGTATGTAATGAGATTATCTACATAACTTACGGTTTACACATTTTTCTGAGCCTGTGTGAATTTTTTAAGCAGAGAAATACACTAGAAAAAAACGATAAGATCCAGGAGTCAAATTTAGAATTACAGAAAATATCCAAAATTTGGAATTTAGTGTATAATAGAATTATTTTCGACTTTTTACTAGTGTGTGTTTCTATGCTTGAAAGTTCCACAAATGCTTGAAAAAATTATAGAAACACAAGTAGTGAAGAAAACAATTCTATTGAATACCAAATTCAAAATTTTGAAAATTTTCTCTACTTATTTCGACTCCTGGATCTTTACGATCTTTTTTCTAATGTATTTCTGTGTTATAAACCCCGCGCATGTTCAGAAAAATGTTTAAACCACAATTTATAAAGATAATTTCATTCAATACCAAACTTAAAAATTGTTTAATTCGCAGTCTTTCCAATTTCGATTCCTGGTTCTTGGCAATTTTTTTTCTATAGTGCATTTTAGTAAGAACACTAGTCATGCTTTTGTCGCAAGTTTCATTCAATGCTTTTAAAGCCGTTATCCCACGCGAAAATAGCTCGAATTTCGCCTTGCTATATTTGTAAAGAACTCACCCTATTAGAGTATGAGTACTCCTACAAAAGAGATATTAGGCCACGCCTACTTACGAACCTAGCTTGACAGCAAGCGCCGGTACGCGTGGCCTTACATCGCTTTTGCAAGAGTACTCATACTCTAAGAGGATGGGTTTTCTTACAACCGTAGTAAGGCAAGTTTCGTTTATGGTATGGGACATTTAATGCTAAAAATGTCTAACCTGATGCCAATATTGGTAGAAATTCATACCAATTTCGCACATGAAGTTCCGTGCTGTAATATTAAGAGCTCAGCCTACTATAACAGTGCGATTTTTTTCCCCGTGACGAGTGAACGAAACATGAATTATCTCTTGGGGAATAATTGATAAAAATCCGCAAAAAAATTGGAAAGACTTTTTGGACCTTGAGGTGTGTAAAAAAATTGAAACTCAGGAAAAATTGAAAACTGCAAACAAGAAATTTTTTAACACTTTTTTTTAGCATGGATCACCAAGAATCATGTCTGTCAATTCTAAATTGTTTATAGTTTTTTAGGATCCCAATCTACAAAAACATTTCTCAGTTTTTTATTTATTCAAAAAATCTGTTTTTAATCAACGTCCAAAGAACTAAAAACGCGCGACCAGATTTGAAACCGCCTTCTGTCATCCTCAATTACTCGGAACTGGTTAACTTTTTCTAATAATTTTTTGTTGGCCTTTGTTCAACACAAAAATATCCGTGGAGTGGAATTTTTTAAAACTGAAAATTAGATTTTATAGAATGCTTTTTGTATTTCCTGAAAAACTGGGTAAATGTGGGTACATTCTTTATGGCGGGCCACACTTCAGTTGAATTCGACCAAAAAGACGATTTTTTAACAAAATGGTTGAATCCTCAACCAAAGAAGAATAATTTTCAACCAAAAAATTGCATCTTCATCCAGTGATGAAATTTCTACTAAAGCAGATGAATTTTTAAATCAAAAAGACGAATTTAAACAAAAATAGTTGAATTTTAACCAAGACAGATGTAATTAAATCTGTCTCAACTTAAGTTAAGTTTTCCACATCAAAATATGAATTTTCAACAAAAAGGTCATTTTCTTGAGTATTTTTGTTTCTTTTTGGAACTGAAAATGGAATATTTTCGCAATTTGTAGCCGAGCCTACTCGAATTTTAGGTTAGTACAACTTTGAGATTGTCAAACTTCATATCCAATTTTTCGAATCTGGATACATTTTTTTTACTCAAACTCTTTTGACCTAAATTCAGCAACATTTTCGCTCGGGACGGGACTTTTGTTTTATCTTTAAATTGTGATTTCAATTTTACAATATGATTTTTCGCTCCCGTGAAAAATTCCCATTTTGTTGATTATCTAGTTCTGTACCACCACTCTTCATTTAAAGACCAGAATCCTAATCTTGTAACATTTTGTCATAGAATATTTTATATGGGATGTTTGAACTGTTTGTATAGAATTTGACTGTAATAAGTTTATTGAAGAGGGTCCAAAATCAGGACCGAAACGTCTATTATTAATTTTGTCCTTAATTTAAATGACCTTCCTAATCGAAGATTGATCAAGGATTTAATATACAAAAGGTCGAGACTTACTCATCATCAGGCATCAAACAATTTCAAATTAAAATTTAAACATTTAAAACTTATTATCCTTGACAGTTATTTAAAGTGCCTCTTATAGAAATTCCCTGACTTTGCAAGATTTTTTTCACAATTCCTGACTTTTCCCTGACCAATAAAATAACCTGATTTTCAGGTTTTTCCTGACCTATGGCCAACTTGCTTATCATCATTCAGTTGAAATTAAAATGAAATATTGATTTATTAAAAGAATAAGGGGCATTATAATGATAGCGAAAAGTTGACTATCTTTTACATTTACACGTATAATAATGTATAGGAGATGGCGTAACAAGGTAATTGCAAATGTATTCTTACAAAGCATTAATGGTATTAAACATGGATTGGGGCCACTGTATGACAGAAACTCACAACCATCCAGTAGGTTTCCTACCCAAGAGGCGTAGGCTGACGGATTTACGATGATTTCCTCGTCGCATTATACACGGAAAAATTAAAAAAAATTTTTAAGTCTTACGCAACTCATTAAGTTTATTGTGACTACTCATTATTATTCGTAATTTTTGCTTAATGCCATGCAATACGTTTGTTGGGCAAGTGGCATATGGCCTTAAAACTCTTCAGCCAACTGAAAAATAAAACAGAAACATACTGAACTGATTTTATTTGAAATTGGGTAGTATTTCGTTTTAAAAAAAGGATCAGGCAAAGTATTAACATTAATTCAGGAAGTCTAATACTTTGTTTATAGTGGTAAGTTTTTGTTACTAATTATATTTTTCTTTAAAAAGTTTGTAATTATTACAATAATTGATTAATTTCTGGTCAACTTTTGAATTATGAACTTCAAAACTGTAACTTATTCTATCGATCGAATCTGCGGAGAAAATTTGCGATACCACCTGTGTCGTACTGAATATACATTATACAATCGTTTGATCTCCTCCCACGTACGCATTATGTGTGCCCCCATAAGTTCAGCGACCTGTATACTATGTTTTATCACCTATACTGTTTCCGCATTGTATTTTTTATTTACTCACAATTTCGTTTTCAAGATATCCTATCGATATCAATAATACATTGAGCTGACCATAAATATTATTCAATTATAAATTTGCTATTTTCAATCAAATTATAAATATAACATTTTGAAAACGGAAATATTAAGCGAAATTTTTTTAATCAAAAGAATGGGTTTTATATACGTAAATCAATTTTGTGCCTGTTTATTTTACTCTGGAACTGGTTTAGTTTTTGAGAAAATTCGATTTTTTTATTGTACAACAAAAAAGATTTTTTGAGAAAAGTGCATTTAAAAATTCCAAAATCATCCGCCATTTTCATTTTTTTAATTTTCCCTCTTAAATTTGGATACACTTTGAAATACCGTACCAGAATAAATAAAAAAAACTATTTTGTTACTATTATACTTAATATAACTTAATTTTGGGTTGAGCGAGAAACTTTTATCGCCTAAGCCCTAAAGCGTGATAAAAATTCAATTTAGGATAGTATAGTCTTCTTCCATTTTAAATTCCTTGTACAAAGTACAAAAATGCAAAATTAATTAAGTTTTAGGGATAATAACTATTTCATAAGAAATAATGATTAAACTGTTCCAGAGTAAATTTAAGAAACTAATTTCCTTTACAGTTTTCAGGGGGTTTTCACCCTTTATTTGGTACAGCTTGCTATTTCCTATTCCCATTATTTCTCGACGACTTGTTTTGCGGTTTCAAAAGCTAGACTTACTTGATTTCACGGCGGATTTACGCCTTTCTGACCAATCGCGAAAATATCCTACCGCTGGGATTCACAGTCTCTTTTAACAAAGGCAATTACTGAAGATGAGTTTCTAGTAAAACGACTCGTCGAAGCTACACTCATTATCTGTAATCATTCGAGCGAAGTAACGAATTTCGGATGAGTAGAGACTGAAATTTGTTTTCATAATTCGCCTTAAGGAAACAGAGAATCCTGTTTTAAATCTTTTTTTTTTCAGAAAGAGAAAAGCAATAATTATCTCTTCATCTTAGTAACGAATCTTTTTATCTTTCTAATTCAAAAAATGTACAGAGAATAAAAATGAAGTAAAAAATCAGATGCAGGAAATGAGACCGGGGTGAAATGAGCATAGTTATCATTTTCAGTGAAATATTTACAATCTATGTTAATTTTCTTAAAATTAAGTGGTTTTATAAATTCTGTGAACTTGAATGTATTAATTTCATGAAAGAAGAAGTGTTGTAAAAATATTAATTGCGATGAAAATATGAAAATTATAAATTGTGCATATGTTTCATCTTACACCATGGGCTGCTAGGGCGAGATGAGGTACCTTAACTATTTTTATTGTTAATAGAAGTTTATTTTCCGTGTACATTGTGTACATACAAGATTATCAAAGTCTTCTGAGGATATAAATGAATATTATGACATAACATCATAGAAATTAACATATATTACATTGTTTTCACGATTGAGTAATGTGATTATTCGTACCTACTCATGATCTATAAAATGTTCAACAAATATATTTTAATGCTATAATTAAGTCTTATTACTTAGGAGAAGGGGTTTATAAATATTTGAAAGTATAAATACAATTATAAGCAAATTTTTCCTTTTATATTTTAATACATCTAATTTCAAGTAAATAAATCAGAATCAAGACATATTCTTCAACAAATTTCTCTATTAAAACCTGTTGTCGAATTAACATTTATTTGAAATTTGTCATTTATAACATATTTCTACAATTTGTTGAAAATAATTTGTAAACTGTTTTGATCAATTACACGCCTATAAACCTTAGTTTTTCACTGCATAAAAATGAGGATTTTTTCTGTAAAATTTCATAAAATAATTTTGAATATTAACTTTCGAATCTTTCTGAAAACTTGTCAGTGTCAATATAAATAAAAATTCCGTCTGGAATATGCTTGAAAACCCACTTCGAAAATAAAATTTATAAACAAAACCAACTGCAGCTGCTTTGCCACTAAAATTTCTCCATAAACCAGATTTTACAGTAGGAGCCATAGACTCTTCTAACCAAAAATGTCAGTTTTCCTTTTGTAACTTCTCACCAATGCAACTCTCCTATAAATTTTTATCCATTTTCGAACATTACACTCGAAACGGCTCAATAATTACGAAGAGAAACTTTTCTTCCAGTACCATAAAGAAGGACAACACCTTAAGTTAAGAACATTACCTGTTATTTTTAATCATTTCTTTTCGCTTTAAAGTACCATAGAATAACAGGATTTAGGTGTTGAAATCTCAAGCAGTTTTTACATTATCATCATTTAGATGGAACGCCTTAGTTTCATGTGATTTTGAACCTATCCAGTTTTCGTCAATTCTCGACGTTTTGAGACCCCCTGAGTTAGAAAAAATAGTTTTCACGAACATGTCTGTCTGTCTGTCTGCATGTAGCCTGACGACGCGATAACTTTTGAAGGAATGTTTAAATTCAAATTTCCTTTTGCAGACTTTTTAAAATTTTATTTACTTTATTTAATTCCTTCCTCATATAGGGGGGTTCGTAATGAACTAAATGTCAAAATCTACCTTTTTGACTTATTTAGATATATGCCATTCGACCCCAGGAACTCAAAAATGTAATTTTATATGAATGTCCTTTTGTGTGCATGTAACTTTTTTCTGTTCACCATATTTGAAAAATAAAAGAGCAATGGTCATAACATTTTTCACGAATTGTAGCTCCAATTGATCCGCCAATTAGAAGTCGTTTCATTGTGTTTAGAAATTAGAAGAAGAAAAATCACCCTATTTATATGAGAATTTTTTTTTTTATATTTGAAACGCAACAATAGTATATCAGATGTATTTGTTCGCATCTTCGAGACGCATCGATCGACCTATTGAGGAAATCTTTATGACCTGCTAATAACGATTCATAAAGTTTAAAAAAATGGTTTATTCAGTTTATATGAGTAAAACTTTCTTGATATTGGAATAACTGCAGTAATACATCTGACACATTTGTTCGCGTTTTCGAGACACTTTGAATGATCTGTTGAAGAACCTTCCATGTCCTCTCATGATCTAGCAATATCTATTTATAATTTTTCAAAATATATTGTTCATCTCGTTTACATGAGGAAAACTTTTTTAATATTGGGAGTACAGCAAGACCCTGTCCATAAGAGAACTTTTTTTTAACATTGAGAATATAATAGTATTGTATTTGAGGTAATTGTTTACTACTACTTTGTGGTTTTGTGGCTTTGGGGTCCGTATAACCATAGTATTTTTACTGAAAGTCGCAAAGAGCCACGAAGAATTTAACATTTTTTATATAAGGAAAATTTTTTCAAATTTGAAATATAACACTACCGGAAGTTAAAAAGTAGTTTGTCATCACAGAACACATTGATTGACCTTCTTATGGTTCCTGATTTTCTGAAAATAAGATTTTCGGTGAGCTTGAAAAATAAGGAAAGTATCAATTTTTTTTCTTTTGTTAGACAAAAATCGCCATCTATGAGGAAGCAGAATGCTGATAAAATGAGCACAAATAAATACACCCATAGTGAATACATCCATAGTACTTCACATATTTTAAGAGAAAATTCAGTGTCTCATTTGACCCTGTATGCTCATCTCGCCTGGGCTCCCCTAGCTATTATACAAATTAGTTTAAAAATATTTATAACTGATTTGTCAACGCCAAAGTTTATTGAAATCTCTGGATGTTAAGAATAACTCCAAATCGATTTCAGTTTTTGTGATCCAATCGTTTTTATAAGAAACGACCAGTTAATGATCGTCTTAACTTCCTTAAGGTCTGATGAAATGGGATTAGCGGAGTTTTTTTTTTGCGAAGACAATTCAATATAGCAAGGACGGTTCGGGTTGTTGGACGAGATACCATGTAGGGAGGGACATCGAGGTCGTTATACCATTACATTGGAAATTCACCTTTCCTTTAACTCACATGTGCGTTCCTAAGAAATCACTCTACTCTGACGACCCATATCCCCGAAGTATCGATGGACTTGGATAGACTCTCGTGGGACACTGCAGAATAAGAAAGATCGAGTGAAAGTGGGACACTCAGAAAACATTGAAAATCCACTACATACAATCAAATCCCCTTATTTTTCTCGGAGAATTCTTCATTTTCCTCTACCATTGATATTCAAAGACCAGCATTTTAATATTCTACCGTAAATTTTCTACTGTAAAAGATGAATTTTCAATGTAAAAGTACGAATTTTACAACAAAAAAGTTGAACTTTCGACCAAAAAAATGACTTTTTAATAATGCACTTAAACCTTCAACAAAATAATTAAATTTTCCATAAACCTGTTGAATTTTTAACCAAATACTTTAATTTTATACCTTATAAGATGAATTGTGAACCAAATAGTTAAATTTTCAAACAAAACAGAATAAACTCTAACCGAAAATGGTTGAATTTTCAACCAAAAACGATGAAGTTTTAACAAAATACCTTAATTTTTAACAAAATAATTGAAATTAAAAAAACAGTTGAATTTTAAACCAAATACTTGAATTTTCTACCTACAAAGATGCATTTTTAGCCAAATATTCGAGTTTTCAAACAAAAAAAATTAAACAATAATCAAAAACACTTTAAAGCAAAAGAGATCATTTATCAACAACTTATTTGAACTTTTAACTAACCAGTTGAATTTAAAATCTGCAAAGAATGATTTTTCAACAAACTGATCGAATTTTCAATTTAAAAAAATTAAACTTGAACGAAAAACTGATGTATTTTCAACATAATACTTAAATATTCAAGCCATAAAGACGCATTTTTAGAAGAGAGTTGAATTTTCAATAAAAAGATGAATTCTCAATGAAAAATATAATAATTGATATCACAACAACAAAAAACAAATTTTCAACAAAATAGTTACATTTTCAAGCTAGCAGTTGAATTTTCAACAAAATAATTAGACATTCAACAAAATAGTTGTATTTTTAACCATAGTTGATATATCAACCAGAACGATGAAATTGCTTCCAAAAGGGATCAATTTCAGTCAAGAAAAAAGTTCATCCAAATTGTTTAAACTTTCAACTACGAGGGGCACCCAAAAAGTTTTGTTAATCCAAGCTGAAAATTCCTATACAGGAACCTCGGAGGACCTTGCACGTGTTCCTGTACACGAAACGGCACACGAACCTGTACAGGTAATATTGACGGTTCCTGTGCAGGAATTTGGCGAAGGAAACTGGGGTCCCTATCATCTCACATGCGGCAAGTCTCATCTGTGGCATCTCTACCTCGCGGCATCTCTCACCAGTGTTAAGGGATTCGACCAACATTATTTCTGTAACTAGTCACAGGGGTGCTTTTCCGCCCCCCCCCCCCACGAGACGTTGGAAAAGGGCTAGGGGTTGGACCAACATTATTTCTATAGCCAGTCACTGGGGTGCCTTCCCGCCCCCCCCCACTAGACGTTGGAAAGGGGTAGGGGTTTGACCATTATTATTTCTTTGGCCAGTCACAGGTGTGCGGTGAGAGATGCCGCAAAAATGCCAATTTCACTGTGAGAAATGCCGCATGGGAGAGAAGCCGCTAGGTAGAGATGCTGCCGTTGTGACATTTCGCAGGTGTGACTTGCCGCCGAGAGATTTGCCGCATTTGAGATGATATGTCCCGAAAACTGTACATGATCCTGCAAAGGAACTTGTATACAAGCTTACTTTTGAATGGTCCTGTACAGGTTCCTTCACAGAGTCAATTGAGGTGTGTGTTCATGTACAGGAACATGTTCAGGATCCTATACATGAACCTGCATAGGAACTAATCCGCGAGGGTTTTCTGGTGGCTTGGTTCTTCAAGGGAATAAAAGGAAGGCAAGTTTATAGCTGTAAGCGACATCAGTTTTTGCAATGGCTTTCTGTAAAGGACCCTATACGTGTTTCTGTACAGAATCTTTTCAAAGGTTCCTTTCACGGCTTTCTGTAAATGATTCTATAAACGTTTCTGTGCAGGCACCTGTACAGGATCATTCAAAGGTTCCTTTGACGGTGCAGTTTCCTTCGCCAAATTCCTGCACAGGAACCGTCAAGATGACCTATACAGGTTTGTGTGCAGGATTCGAGGTTCCTGTACAGGAATTTTCAGCTGGGATAGGAATATTTTAGGTATGCCAAGTGGATTACGCATATAGGGTAAGAGCACCAGTTATTGGCACCTTAAGAGGAAATTTAGACTTTAGGAAATAAATAAACACATAAAATATTGAATTCTGAAATAGTGATAATCATACCGGCACTCCAAATTTTATGCAGAACATACTGGAATGTTGAATTATTATTCAAAGATGAAAAAAACTTGAAAAATTATTAAAAATAAGCATGTAGTCTCAAAATTTTAGTGCTTGGCACTGCTAACCCCAGTTATTGGCACCCCTCGTCACCAGTGATTGGCACTACACTCACATAACCTCTTCAAACTGTAATTGCGTTAAAACATTGATAAAAACAAATTGTGCATCTGAAAATATGAAATAAATTTTCTATTAATAATTCTAAATTTAGTATTTTATAAAATTTGTTTTTGGACAAGCCAATATCTTTGACAGCAGCTATAAAGCCTAGCCATGTCACATATCTATTCTTCGGCTTATGTTTTTCTTTCCTCAGAGATACTCTCTGACGGGCAATAGTATGGCAATAAATAAAATAAAAACCATAAATGTTACTCATTTTCTACTTTAAACTAGAAAAATGAATAAACAAATTCGAACATGGATAAATAAATATAGTCAAAATAAATCGCCCACCGATTAAATAAAAACTTTGGCTATTTATAATAACATATATGAATTTCTGCGTAACATTTAAAACATTGTACGACAATATTATTAAACACAATATGTATAAAGATAATAAAATTCCATTTATAATTTAAATGAAACCAATATTTACCTATACCTCGAGGCCTAAAAAGAATAATAAATTATCTGAACAGAACTTTGGAGGTTACGATTACCGGTATATCCGGTATATAAATGACAGCTTCATTTATTATAATTTTTAGCTAATTTTTCGTCTACCTAGTAACGACTTTTGTTGTTCCGGCACTTTTAACACTTCATTTTATCAGAAATACGTGAAACGGCTCATGTCAACACAAGGTCTTGAGATTACATAACCTTACTTTTTTCCGGCGAGGCAGGGGTGCCAATGAATAAAATCATTCCCGAATTGCATGGTCTGGTCATTGGCACTGGGGTGCCAACGACTAGAGACCATACTTTTTATATTAATTTCCATTGGCACCCCCCCTAAAATTAATAAATAAATTATTGCCGAGGTTCATTCCTTATTTTGATTATATTGCAAGTATTTCTTTTAAATATTCACAAAAATTGGAACAGATTCACTTGTTCACAACGTTGTTTGAACAAAATTAAAAAATGTAGTCAGCTAAACATTTTCTTTAGAAAACCGGATAAATTCTTGGCACCCTAAGAACTGAAGTGAATTCATTATTTTATAACTAAATTTGACATTATTTTGAATGAATTATATATGTCGGTACACGCAGAAATAATGGTAGAATAAAAATAATGCCAGCAAAATACGATAAATGTTTGCATTTTCTTGAAATTTAACAAAAATGAGAGAGGGTGCCAATAACTGGCGCAGTGCCAACCACTAGTGCTCTTACCCTACGTGTTTCGTAAATTTGATGTTTCTACAGACGACAGCGAAAACTAGAACGAAAAATGTTAATTTGTTTGTTATCAAAGATCATAAAAAATCATTGCCCGGAAATGTTCTCTTGTTAAATCCATGTCTTTTAACACACTTCTTTAATTTAAAATGATACCTGCAACAAATAAATTAATATTTTTCGTTCTAGTTTTCGCTGTCGTCTATAGAAACATCAAATTTACGAAATACATATACGTAATCCACCTGGCATATCTAAAATATTCCTATTGACAAAACTTTCGGAGTGCTCCTCGTATAAGACAAATTTTCAACTAAAACAGATCAAATTTTCATCAAAGATGGAAAAGTTACGTTTTAGTTTGAACAAATTTTAGAAAAAGAATAATAGAATTTTTGTAAAAATATTAAAATTTTCAACCAAAGAGATGAACCTTTAACTAAAATGATGAATCTTTTGCAAAAAAAATCATTTTTCATCAAATAGGTTCAACCTTCAACCAAGTAGTTCAATTTTCAACCCAGAAAGACGAATTTGCAACAAAATAGTTGAATCCACAACCGAAGAAGATTAATCTTTAACCACACAGTGGCATTTTTAGCCAAAAAAATATGAATTTTCAACAAAACAGCTGAATTTTCAACCAACTAATAACATTTTTAACTAAAAATATATTCGTCGGGAGGAATTAACTACAGAAAGAAAGAAATAGAAATACGGCAAATAAATTACTAACAAGAATATTACATCAGGGTGCCCGCAAAACTTCGTTTTCAAAATTCTCTGATTTTTCTCTGGTCAATTTTCCATATTCACCGACCAGAATCTGAATCTTGTAATATGTTTAACATAGAATCTTTTTTAGACGGACTAAAGAAATTTGAAACTCATTATCTTTCGCAAGATTTTTTTTAAATCCCGGACTTTCCCTGATTTACAGCTTTCCTTGACTTACGACCACCCAGTTGGCAACATAATACCATTCCTTTTCTTTAGCAAATAATTTGGTAACAAATAAGTAAGCCAGGGAACACTTAATAATAAATGTGAATATAGGAAAAATTGTTTTATTCAAGTGCACTATGGGCCAGGCAACCGAAATTTTGGCCAAAATTCAAAAAGTCTACGGATTCGGCTAAAAATAGATACTCAGGGGTTTTTGGGGTCGCAGATTACGAATACGCAGTCAAAAATTCAAAATTCAAAATGGCGGACTCAATATGGCTGCGAAGATTTTGAAAAATATATGGAATCGACTAAACGTAGTTACTGGAGGTTTTTGGGGTCGCTAATTACAAATATGCAGTCAAAAATTCAAAATTCAAAATGGCGGATTTAATATGGCAGCGAAGATTTTCAAAAATATGTGAAATCGGCTAAAAATAGGTACTCGGTGTTTTTGGGGTCGCTGATTACGAATATGCAGTCAAAAATTCAAAATTCAAAATGGCAGACTCAATATGACAGCGAAGATTTTGAAAAACACATGGAGTCGACTAAGAATAGTTACTCGAGGGTTTTTGGGATCGCTGATTAAGAATATGTAGTCAACAATTCAAAATTAAAAATGGCGGATTCAATATGGTGTCAGAGATTTCAAAGTGTCGGCGGATTTAGCTAGAAGTGGTTAATCGGGTGTTTTTGGGGTCGCTGATTATAAATATGTAGTCACAAAAATAAAAATTCAAACTCTCACAAAATGGGGTGCTATATTATTGTAAGTCCCAATGTCTCTCACAAAATAGGGTGCTGGATTATTGTGAGTCCCCTTGCCTCTCACAAAATGGGGTGCTGGATTATTCATTATTATTAATAATATTTAATTTAAATACTTTACAATAATTAGGATGATTGTTTCTTTGTAGAAATATTAAAATTGTTGAGATTTTCTCTATATTGGGTGGAAGAGTGAATTGAACGTTTGCTTGAAGCAAATTTTTTCTTTTGCAAGTGAAAACGGGCAAAATGGAGCACATCAAGCTTAAAGTATACATCACAGTGAATAATATGGTACCTCATTTTTCTCATTTGGGTGTGAAGTTTCGGAGTGGAGAGAATTGAAAGCGGGCACTTGTGAAAAGTAACAATTGACGACTAGATGCATTATGCATACTATATACTTCTGTATGATGTTTTACAGATATTGCAGTAATTTCGTAACCTTTCAAGAAATATGAAACCAAAAATGTATTTAAACAAATTTATATTAAGAAACAATTTGAAAATATATTACTTTTTGCATTATATCGCCCATTATTGATTTTACATGATTTCCCATGATCAAAACAACACGAATTGATATTAGCAATGCATATATATGTAAGAATCGGGTTTCAAGTACTTTGAACTATATACAAAACAATAAATAGTAGCCTGTCTTCAAACTCCATACTTTGTTTTTGGCCAAAATTTCGGTCGCCTGGCTCATAGTGGAGTGGCTCAATATTGAATATTTCACCTTCAAATTTTTCAGTTTCAATTAAAATTCAAAAAACCGTAAACATTCTCCATATGAAAATTGTTTAATTTGTAGGTTTCCCAACCCGATTATAAGCTGAGTACAAATGTACGCATCTGATTTCAAACCGTTTATGTTTTAATTGTTTTAAATATTCCAATCTCGAAATTTTCACTTTAAACGTGTAGGCTTACTTGAATTTGTTGATACTTGAAGACTTGGAATTTAAAATGTTGAATTCTTCTATTTTGACTCATGACAAGAATTTCGAAGATAAATAATAACAACCCTTCTAATTATTCTCTACACGAAGCTTTTTGTCGAGATATCGTATAGCTCGAAAAAATATAAGAACAGGTTATAAAATATAATATTAATGTTTGAATTTCTTAGTACCAAGAAAGTCGCAGCCACCTCTTCTTCGACACCGACGTTTAGCAAGGTCACTGGCAACAATGCAAATGATTTTTGGCATAGCAATAACTTCCTTCTCATTGTTTCTCTTACTATGGGCACCCAGCTTATCAGTTTTCGACAATCCTTATTGGAGTGGCATACCTGTAAGAATTTTTATTTTATTATTAATTTATAGTTTATTTTAAATTCTTAATTTTTGTCAATTCTGGAAGGCATTACATATTGTAGAAATCACTGAAGTGCAGATTTTTTTTCTTCTAACGATAAGCATTCTTCAGTGCTCATTTTTCTGGAGAAATTGTATAAAACGTACATTTGTTACTTTTAAGATTGTAAAATGAAGCATTGAATCAATTTCTAATTAATTGTTTCATTCCAGCTTTTGATTTCTGGAAGTTTCGGAATATGTCTTCTGTGTTGCTTCAAGAAAGAATACCCAAGAATGGGACCTGGCATCTGTCTTTCTGCAACGAAGGTCAGTACCAAATTTCAGAAATAAAATTTGTTTAAACAAATTAGGATTCTTTTAAAAAAATACATTTTGTAGAAACAATTAAGAATTTTTAATTTGTTAAAACACCCGTGTATTATCGAAGTTTTGATCAATACTTGATAAAGAAAAGAGTTTCGAAAATAACAGGATAGTCACTTTTATAGTCGGAAAATGCCCACTATTCCGATTCGCGAACATATTTCCCGGTCATTCAAATTCAAAAGTTCAAACTGCTAAAGCTGGAGATTTATTTATTTCAAGTAATTAAAACTAACATTTTCATTCAACAACTTTCAACTTAATTATTTAATAAAAAACAAGTTATATCATGAAAACCTAATCTCAATAGGTTTAATTCTAAGTGCATAAAAAAAACGATGTCACAATAAAACATTCAAAATGATAATCCCGAGTTTTAAAATTTTTTTGCGGTCATACGAATAAGAATATTTTTTGGTAATTATATACTTCACATCCCAAAACGCTATCAAACCAGAAAAAATAGGGTGTTTTTCACGTAAATAGGAGAATAAATACTTTTAAATAAAACTATTATATAGGCACCATATTGTATTCAATAAAAAATGCTTTAAAGTCGGAATATATCACATTTTTTTCAAACAAAAAAGATCTAACTTAAACCAAAAACAGGTGCATTTTCAGAATCACCAGAAAGATGAATTTTTAGCCACATAGTTGAATGCTAAAAAAATTCATTTTTAACCAAAAAGTTGTATGTACAACCAAAGAGTAGAATCTTCAATAAAAAGAGAATAATTGTCAACAAAATAGTTGAATTTTGAACAAGAAAGTTCATTTTTAACCAAGAAAGATGAATTTACAACCAAAAAAGATGGCTTCTTAACAAAATAATTAACTTCTTAACCAAATAGTTGAAATTTAAGAAAAATGTAATAATAATAATTCTTAACCGAACAGTTGCATTTATAACCAAATAGTTGAGCTTTCTATGAAAATGTACGAATTTTCAACATAATAGTTAAATTATTAACCAAATACTTGAATTTTCAAGCCAAAAAGCCGAATTTTGTAGAAGACAGTTGAACTTTCAACAAAAAGGTTCATTCCCAACCAAGAACGATGAATTTTCAATAAAAAATATGACTTTTCTACCATAAGAGATGGTTTTTTTTAATTCAAATACACGATTTTTTTCCAAAATAGTTTAATTTTTAACCAAAGAGGATGACTTTTTAACAAAATAGTTAAATTGTTAAAAAATAGTCCTGTTGGACTAACCCACTAACCTACTAATCTGCAGTTGGATTTTGTTATTGGGTTCTATTTATTCAGTTCGCATGCAAGCAAAAAAAAAACAGAAAAAGGGGAAGTTTCTTGAAAACAGGGGAAAGATTTAATGTATTGGTTTTTCTTACTCGATAAATATTTTAACAAATCTTTTTTACCGTTAAAGACGTTTTATTGTGTGCTGCTGTTAAAATTAAAACTAATCAATTATCATCTAAACTTTAAGATTTTTCATTGAAAATGAAACAAAGGCCATCCTGAATGATAGTTTGAACCCCTCGTGATAATTTTTCTTTTTAAAAATTTCATTTTTCTTTGCAACAGGTAATAAGTGCTTTTTTTGCTGCTGTTGCGTGCGGATCATGCATAATTGCTTGCATCGCCTCAACAATGCATCTGGTGCGTCTCACAGGGTTGGAATGCACTTCATCCAGTTTTGCAAGGCCAGGAACTTGTGTTTGCAGACCTCGTGGAAACTTTACTCTCGACGCAGATCCAACCCTTAGATATTCAGACCTTGACTGCTCAGAAGTTCAAAATATTCTCACAATTATTTTAATTTTCTCCGCTTCCCTCAACGGCCTTGGTATCATAGTTGCTGGATTATATTGTTACCTCCACTGGAGCACTCGAGAAAAAAGACCAGAATATTTTCAAGTTAGAACCAATTTGTCTAGACCTATCTATAATCCGAATCTCAGTGGCCGATGACCTCCGGGGTTTCCGTCGAGATTTCGACGGAAGTTTGCCCTCCTCGAAGTCTACGTTTAATAAAAAAATTTATTTTTCCATTTATCGGAACCTAAGTTTTCAAAAATAAATCTCTGGAAAAATGATTAATGAAATTATTATCGTAACAGATTATTGCAATTCTGATGGATCTGTTGTCAATAGTTTTTCCTAGAGATTTTTCAAGCACAATTTATCACACATTCCTCGGTCGTATTTAGTTAGGCAATACCAAATTTTATTCGATAAGAGATATTTTAATTATATATTGACAATTATAATTAATTGAAATACTCAAAAGAGTCTCGTGTTTCAATTTTTTCCATCAATACAATTTGGTAAATTAAAAGGAGACAGGGAGAATATAAAGCTTACTTTATTGTCCGCAGTAATTTTAAGTTCCCTCTTTTTTTAACTTTAGATGTGGCAAGTTTCTATTTTTGCCACATCAGAATAATGTCACTGGTTCACTAAAACGGGTCTCAATTGCGAATCAAAGTAGCTTGTGCCGGATGTTCGAATTTGTTTAATTTTATTTATTCCAAACTTTATAAAACTCAAAAGTTGCACTCGTTAATCTTACAATGCTTATTCTTTATAGTAGAATCGTTCTTTTATACATTTTATGTCCTTTAATTAAAAAATATAAATACTGTTTTGTATTTAGAATTTTATCTGAAAATTTTAACTAATATTAAATCACAATTAAATCGTTATTCGAACATCCTATTATATTGTTACAAGCAAGCAAGAAGTTCAGTATTCCTAGATTTAATATGTGTGATTGAAGAGAGTGAATTTCTGCAAGTGTGTATACTTCAAATTTCAATATCCAAGATTTATAAACTTTGAGAGAGGCAATTATAATTATATAAAATATCTTAACCAAAACTGGACGTATTTTGTATATATAACAAAAAATGAAAAAATAATTAATCAAGATTCTGCTGTTGCTTAAACTTGAACCATTTCTGTAATAAGCCCATCAGATTTACGATTATAGTACATTTCAATGATAAGGGCTTTTGAAAGTTTGATGGTTGTGAGAGAATAATACGAATGTACCTTTAATAATGATTAATTCTGCGGTATCTGAAGAATAAAGAATGTTCACTAGTTTATTTAATTACAATATAAATATAATGTTTTGCCAACTTTTACACAATAACTACGAAAATATTTTAGTTCCGTCAATAAATATTATCTAGAAAAAATAACGTTCATAACTATCTTTCATACATTAGCACCTTTTAAATTTAAGTATAAAAATTATTAGAATTATTTTATTCTTCAGATTTATTTCCGCAAATGGTTGAATATGTATGCACAGTAATGCATGTGATTATACAATGTATATTGTTATAAAGAACAATTTTAAAGTGTATAGTTTTAAAATTATAGAAAAAAAATAATATTTGCAAAAAAGCTTCTGCATGAGTATGTTCCATGTCATGTTGTGTGAACTCCAATAAATCTACATATTTATATAATATTTGTCACTTCAATTTCCCCACTTTGACAAAAGGATTAAAATAAAATAATAATGATGTATATAAATCATGTATTGCAGTTGAATTTTATTTACACTATTGAAGAAATAATCAAGGCCATTAGATGAAAATTTCTTAAAAATTTGATATACTTACGTAAGTCCTTATTATCCAGTAATCAATTTTATAACTCACAATTTTTCATCGAAAATAAAAATGGTTACGGTATATTAGTCATAAAGATTTATCACCTAAAAATATAAACAGAATTACTACCTGAAAATAAAAGTAAAATGAATCTAATATCCAAGTAATTTTGCGCATAAAACAGAATTAAAATAATTTGAAATTTTCGATTATTAATAATTATGTAATGAATAAAAATAAACTTACAACTTGTGAAGCACTATCAGACACAAAATAATATAACTACAATAAACCACTATAAAACGTTAAAGCGTAAATTGTAAACTTTCAAAACAAAAAAATGTAATACGAACTAATATTTTCATCTATAGAAAGAAAAATAGTAAAAAAGTCGACGCTTAAACAACCGGGACCCAATATTACTTTCAGAAGGAAGGTCTTTACGCGAAATTATATTTTCTGATCGAAACAAAAAATAATTTTAAAATTCTGTACAAAAATAAATCCAAGATTAGATTTCGCATTTCAAAGATTAAGAAATCTGCCCGCTTTGCGGGCACATTCTCATCACGTGCGGCTCGCTTCGCTCGCAAGTTTGAGCGCGCCTAGGGCGCGCAACTGTTGATTCTCGCGCTTGGCGCTGGGTCCTTGTATTTCTCCCATATTTATGCGCACACCTCTTAAAGTTAAAGGTTAAAGTATCGACAACTGTAATTTGGTGATTGTGAATTCTCTTTTGTTAAAGCTCCTTCGGCTTGAACGAATACATTCTCATCACGTACCTCGTGCTTCTCACTCGATTTTGTCAAAAATGCGAAATTTTCTACATTATATGTTAAAAATTATTATATCTAATGTATTTTAAATTTATTTCTGTACGTCGGCCTGTGATTGCTTATTAGATATTGTGAAATTAAGTACGAATTTTATTTGTCATGATTACTTCAATATTTGTTCCTGATTTTGCATTCAATTTTACCCTGAGCTACCGTGAAAATTTTATATTATTCGAACAAATGTATATTATTGCAATTCATAATATGAATTGATATTAAAAACAGACGTATTTTCCGTTTCTTGTTTTTATAATATTCAAGAAAGTGCGCATCCTACGAAAAAATCTGTTATTATGCATTTCATTGCAACTTGTGTCGTTTTTCCATGAATTTAATTTTTTTATATTGCTTATGACCAAAAATACGCAACCTAGCGTAAAGTGGTTCTAACACAATTTTTATAACAAAAGTTCATAACAAATTTGTAGATCATTTTTGGTTGAACAACTTTTGTCTATTAATTTTTTTTCGTCTCTTGTGTGGTTTTTCCAAAAATTCAATTTTTTTTATTTTTAATGCGATTATTTAGGATTAAAACAAAAAATACGATTCTTTAAAAAAATTATTTATGACTGTGATTGCCAATAAATTTGTAGATCTTTTTTGAATGCACAATTTTTCTCTTCGTCTTTTTACGTACCTCGCGTTGTTTTTCCAAAGATTTAATTTTTCTATTTTTAATGCTATTTTTTACGAATAAAATAAAAGCTACGCATCCTGTCAAAAAGCGATCCATAATAAGTTTGTAGATCTTTTTTACATACATCATTTTTCATTCTTTATTTTTTTATATCCTGTATATTTTGACGGCAAAATGGAATTTTTTATTATTTTCTTGGCGATAAAAATTTGAATGTTCGATTTTTCAAAAAAATTGAGAAAAGTCTCATAACAGTATTGTAGGGTGTTCAAAAAGTAACATTTTTCTTCTTCTGTATTTTTTTCTTATCGTGCGTTGTTTGGCTTAAAATGTTCATTTTCGTTTGTTTTTTGAAATTTTGTAAATGCTATAACTCCAGTAATTTTTGTTTAATCAAAACAATTCATTAGGATAAATTGTTTATCTTTCTGAGTGCTGCGAATATCTGTACATATAATTGTTAAATTTGAAAAAAGTGGTCTCAACAATTTTGAAAAAGCCCTCACTTTTTGAATTTTCATCGAAAATGGCAGGCTAACGAACTTGACCTTCATTTTAGGATACTTGAAGAGTGTACCAAAGCCCAATCCAATCTGTCAATTCTTTCGAAAGTTATCGTGCTGACAGACTAAAAATCTACATACATACCCACCCACATACTGCATACAGACAGACAGATACATTCACCGAAACATGTTTTTTGTGTTCAGGGGGTCTCAAAACGTGGACATTTGACAAAAACCGGGGTGGGGGATCAAATTTTACACAAATCTAATACTGGTGAGAATGTAAAAATAATGTTCAATATATATGGTATTTATCCCACACCCAATAATTTTAGTTTATAAGAAATAGTCGCAAAAGCTGAAAGGAAAAAACACACGAAGGCATAAAATTTTAAATGAAAGGCGTGAAATACAAATAATTCAAATCATCATAGCGTCTATCGTGGAAAACAAAAATAGTTAAACGTCCGTACACAAAAAATGGACCGACATTTAACGTAGTTAACTAAGTAAATAATAACCCTCTTATTATTATCGGGGTTTTGTGCTCGAGATTCATTATCCGTAGCACTTTCATTTTTATCGAAAATAAGCATTTGATTCGATATTTTAGCTGATATTCTTATCAGGTAAACTAGTTCATAAGTTGAAGGATACTTTGCTTTACTACAAAATTAACATTTATACCAGAAAAAAAGGAGCTTTGTCTCAAAAATCACAACAACACACTCCACGATTATAAATATCTCCGCCCGGTGTAAAACAACCTAAAGCTAGGGATTACATCCCGGGACAAATCCGGCACCTGAACTTGAGGGCCATGTTAGGGCATTTTCAGTCATACAGATCAATCCTGAAATCGTACACCGCTTAAATGAGATAAGAAACATTTCTTTTTGATAATTTATGTTGATTTTTGATGCTGTTTATTAATCCAAACATTATTACTACTGAGTATTTAATTAATCAAAATATTCCACAATGAGTGAAGTTTATTTAAAGTTTTCAAGTGAGACAAATCATTAGTAACATCCTACTCTAGTTTATTAAAGTTATTTTTGAAACAGATTATGTAGAATATTTTTATAACTTTAAAATTTTCTCTTCACCTTTTTAACTCTAACTTTATTTGAGATTTTAGTTAAACTACTCCCATTCTGATTGAAAAATTCTAATCCAAAATCTTATTTACAATGAAAGGTAAAGGGATATTAAATTATATAGAGTAAAAAAATGGGACATGCATGTTGGTGGCGGAAGTGAGAACGTGGTTAGTGTCAGGTGGTGAGAGGATTTACGGAATTTGTGTGGTAGGTGTGAGTGGAGTGTAAGGGTGGAAGTGGAGCAGGTGAGTAGGGTTGTGTGGGGTGAATTGGGGAGATAAAAAGTAATATTGAGAGTGGGTGTGAGGCGGGATATAGCAAATTGGGAAAGTGAGGTTAGGTTAGCAAGGAATCGGGGGAATTTGTGGTCAGGAGTCTTGGGCCTGCGAGGGTCAAGGGTGGAGCTCGAAAATTTGGGGGGATGTTAAGTGAGGGAAAGGGGTGTCTGCAAGGGCTGTGAGGAATAGAAAAAAAAAAAAAAAAAAAAAAAAAAAAAGGGAAATAAAGAAAAATTTGGCGGCAATAGACAGCATTCTGCAGAGACATCTGGCGGTAGCAGAGGGTACTGCATGGAGAGGTCCCAGTTACCGGCGGCAAAGCGGGAGGTTGGTAGTGAGAGTACTGGTAGTGACGGTGACGGGGAGAAAATTTTCCACGTGCCACGACAGCCAACAGAGCGTGGCTCAGTGTCTAGTAGCGCGTCAGGGAGTGGGAGAAAGCGGGACAGTGGGAACGAAGGAAGAGAGAAAGTGAGGGAGAGAACATCGAGCGTAAGTGACGGGGAGGATCTCTTGAAAAGGAAAAGAGACAGCCAAGAGAGTCCGGACAAAAGCGTGGTAGAGAGTCCGTTTAAAAAAAGCGGGAGAACCAGTAGGACACCCCCCCAAAAAATGGGGGAAAATGTGGAGAAGGAGACTCTCGGTATACTGATAAGCGAGATCAGGGGGCTGAGGGAGGAATTGAGAATTAGAGATGAGAAATGGGAAAAGGAGATGAAAGAGATGAGGGAGAGAGTAGGGTCGTTAGAGAGGGAAAGGAAAGAAAAAGAAATTAAAATAAAGCAGATGGAAGAGGAAAATAGGGTGTGGAAGGAAAGGACGGAAAAAAGGCTTGAGAAGATGGAGGGCAGGACGGAAATGGAAGGCGGAGGTGGGGGGAGCGAGATTAAAGGTATTTGGGAGAGGGTAGAAAATCTGATAGAAGAGAAAGTGGGAGAGCGTAGGAGTGAGAAGGAGGAGAGGGCGGATAGGGAAAGGTTAAGGGCAATGGAGTTGAGAATGGAGAGAAAAGAGAAGGCAGACAGGAGGAATAATATTGTAGTAAAAGGGTTGAAGCTAAAGAACGGGGAAGAAAGAGAGGGTGTGGAAGCGCTGCTACAGAGCATAGGGTGGGTCAAAGGCAGGGTAGGGAAAGTTAAGTTGGAGGGGAGAAAGGACAAGGAAGTGGCGGTTGTGGAGATGGAGAGCTGGGAAGAAAAGTTGGGGGTAATGAGAAATAAAAATAGGATACAGGATAGGAGAGTTTTCATCGATCACGATTTAACGAGAAAGGAAAGGGATTTGCAGAGAATGCTGAACGACAGGGCTAGAAGGGAGAAGAGTGAAGGGAGATCGGCGAAGGTAGGATATAGAAAAATAAAAATAGACGAGAAAATGTGGGTGTGGGATGAGGAGAAAGAGGTGTTGAAGGAGGTGCAGGGGAATTTGTTTCGTAGGCAGTAGGGGGGTGGGGGTAATGCAGGATAGAGGAGGATTGAAGGTGTTGTATTGGAACGTAGCAGGGATAAGGAAGAAGGATGAGGAGTTCTGGAGGTATGTACAAGAATTTGATGTTGTGGGACTGGTTGAGACGTGGGTAGAAAGAAAGGAATGGGACAGAATAGAGCCAAAACTGCCAAGGGGGTACAAGTGGAGACTCCAGGAGGCGGTCAGAGTGAAGAAAAAAGGAAGGGCTAGTGGGGGAATTATAACGGGGGTTAGAGATGGATTAGAGGAAGAAGTTCATGGAGAGAAAGAGAGGGAGGGAAGTAAAAATAGGAGGGATACCGTGTAAGTTTGTGACAGTGTACAATAAGGATGGGATGGAAAGAATTAAAGAAAGGGTGGAAGAATTGCTAGGCGAAAGAGAGGAGGGTATGGTGATACTGGGTGGGGATTTTAATGCGAGGATGGGAAGGGAAGGGGGCCTTTACAGGGAAGGGGAGAGCTTCAAAAGGAATTCGAAGGATAGGATAATAAATAAGGAGGGAGAGATTCTAAGGGACTGGATGGAGCATAGAGGGTGGGCAGTGGCGAATGGTATGGCTAATGGGGACGAAGAGGGAGAATACACGTATGTAAGTAAGGTGGGGGTATCGGTGATAGACTACGTGGTAATGAATATGCAAGGATGGGAGGAGACGGAAAAATTCGCAGTAGAGGGGAGGGTGGAATCAGACCATCAGCCATTAAGTCTGTGGATAAGAGGTGAGGGTGGAGGAAGACAAGGCGGGGAAGAAGTCTCGATAGGGGAGAGGGTGACCTGGACGAGGGAGGCGATAGAGAAGTATCAGGAGCGGCTAGGAAAGGTACGCTTTAGAGGGGAGTCTGTGGAAGAGATATGGGAGGATCTGAAAGAGAACGTGAAAGGGTGTGTGCAAAAGAAGGTATTCAGAAAGAAGAAGAAAGGAATGGTGAAGCCATGGTGGGATAGGGAATGTAAAAAGATGAAAAGGAAGGTGAAGAGGAAGTACAAGAAGTGGAAAGAGGGTAATGCGAGAAGGGAGGAGTACGTAGAAACGAGGAAGGGGTTTAGATTGATGTGTAAGAAGAAAGAACAGGAAAAGGAGAAAGAGCTGGAAGAGGAGTTAGCAAATGTTAAGACGGAGGGGGACGTCTGGAAGATAATAAATAGGTTTAGGAAGCGCAGGGTGGGGGTCAGCGAGAAGATAGGGAGTGAGGAGTGGAGGGAATTTTTTAAAGAATCGTTCCAGGGCTCAGATTCAAGGAAGACGGATGGGGGAAGTAGAAGAACGGGGGAGGCAGAGATTGAGGAGTTGAATGACGAGGAGATAGAGAAGCAGATAAGGAAGTTGAAAAGGTCAAAAGCAGCAGGGCTGGATGGGGTAGAGAACGAAGCATGGCTGTTTAGTACACAAGAGGTTAGGGAGAGGCTGAAGGAGGTAGTGAAGAAAGTTTGGAGGGGTGAGGGATTCCCAGGAGGGTGGAGAGAAGGCTTAATAGTGCCACTGTATAAGAAAGGGGATAGAGATATGCAGGAAAATTATAGAGGGATTACGCTAATGAATACGGCGTATAAAGTATATGCGATGGTGGTGGCAGAGAGACTGCGGAAGGATGTTGAGGGGAAAGGAATATTGCCGGAGACGCATGCGGGATTTAGGGCGGGTAGGAGTACTATCGACAATATTTACGTGCTGCAGCACGTGGTAGATAGAGAATTAGCGAAGAAAGGGGCGAGAGTGTACGCGTTTTTTGTGGATCTCAAAGGCGCGTTTCCATCGGTGGATAGGGGGAGGTTGTGGGAGGCGATGGAGGATAGGGGAGTAGAGAGGGGCCTAATTGAAAGGGTAAGGGAGATATATGAAGAGACAAAAGACAAGGTAAGAGGAGGGGAGGGGATTTCGGAGGGATTCTGGATGGATAGGGGGTTAAGGCAAGGGTGTCCACTTAGCCCAACGCTTTTTGCGATTTTAATTGCGGATATGGAAAGTAAGCTGGAGGCCGGGGTGGTAGGAGGAGTCAGGATAGGAGGGGTTAGAATTTGGTCACTAGCGTATGCAGATGACATAGTGTTGCTGGCAAGCAGCGAGGAGGCCTTAAAGGAGATGATTAAGAGGTTGAGAAGATACCTGGATAAAAAGGGGTTAGAGCTGAATGTGGAAAAGTCCAAGGTTATGGTGTTCAGAAAAGGAGGGGGAAGGGATAAGGGAAGGGAGTGGAAGTGGAAGGGAAAGGAGGTGCAGGAGGTGAAAGAGTTTGTGTACTTGGGCTTCGTGTTTCGAAGGAATGGTGGAGTGGATGGTCACATAAAAGAGAGAGTGAGGAGGGCAAATGTAGTGATGAGGCAGGTGTGGGGGTTGGGAAAGAAGTTATTCGCAGATGATTTTGGAAGGAGAATGAAATTGTTTGATTCACTAGTGATGAGTGTGCTATTGTATGGGGTAGAAGTGTGGGGGTGGAAGGAAAGTGAAGAGGTTAATAGAACGCAGGAGAGGTATGTAAAGTGGACCCTGGGGTTGGCAAGGAACACGCCAAATTATATTGTCAGGAGGGAGACGGGGAGAGCGAGTGTAGGAATTCTAGCAGGGAGCCGGGCGTGTAAATATGAGGAGAAATTTTTGGAAGAGGGGGGAAGTAGGCTAGTTAGGGCGTGTTGGTGGGAAAAGGAGAACAAGGGAGGGGGTGGGAAGATGGAGGCTGAGAGGGAAAGGTATTTTAGAATGAATGGACTGCAGATGGATGAAGTGAGAAGGATGCACGAGGAAGGAAGGAAGGTTTATGACGTGGTTAAGCAAAACGGCATGGAGAGAGAGAAGACAGAAGGGGAAGAGAGAATAAAAGAGTCAAGATTCAACGGGAACTATGTGTGGATTATGCCAAGTGCAAGAGCGCAATATTTATGTGAGAAAGGAGAGAAAGGAAGTCAGGAGCTTATAGCGAGGATGAGGTGTGGGTGCATGGAGGGCTTCAATAGGTTCTGGCTCTCGCGAGAGAAGAGGATGTGTGAACTGTGTGGAAAGGGGGATGCAAGAGTGGAGCACTGGTTGGAGGAGTGCGTGGAGGTGGAAAGAAGTGAGATAAGCATGGAGGTATTGTTGCATGAAAAGGGGGAAAAAAGGGCAGTAGCATGGGTGAAGGGAGTGTTGGGTAAGATGGAGATGAAGAGAAGGAAGGAGGAAGAGGAGTGGAGAAGGAAAGATTGTAAATAGGAGAGAAAGTAGATATAAGTAACATGTAAATATTGTAAATAGTAGATAAGTAGTAGGTATTAGAGCGATAACAGAGGTTGGCAAGCGAGGCAATGCGAAAAAGTAGGGATATGCGAGCGAGGCGAAGCGAGGAAGGCAAGGCGATACGAGCGTGCGGCTTAGAGATAAGGAATGGAAGGATGTTAGTTTTTAAGGGTTAGTTTTAAGAAAATTCTGTAAAAAATGGATGTGTAAGCAAGTCAATTTTTTAAGGCCAGCAGGCTGAAAAATAAACGTTTATCTATCTATATAGAGTAAAAATATACCAGTGTTTCTAAAAGTTGAAAACATGTATAAGAAAACAATGATGACCTTAATAATGTGAATTAGCTTTTAAACGATAAAGTAAATAGATTTAAAAAGGAGCCACTGCTTGTTAATAACGAATAAGATTACGGATAGAAAAACTCCACACATAGAAATATATAAAGATAATTACAAAAATAGTGCTCTCAGAGCTTCATCGTATCAAAGGAAAAGCATGAGTAACTTAAATGATTAATTTTCAAAACCAAATCAAAGTGCCTTTGATCCGAAAATTACCCAGCCTTTTGTTGGTCTCATAGTTTGGATTACTAATGAAAGTTTTCTTCTGCAAATTAGATGCTACAAAAGGCAATAACAAGCCAACAAATTCTAAAAGTGTGAAAATTGTAAGACAAGAAGAGTCCAAGAAAAAAATGAACTGGATGGATTTAAAATTCGCTTGTATGGAAAATACTATTTATTCATTTCAGGCTCCTCAAAATCATTTTCTTGATCTATCTACAGAAACTTTTAGGATCCAATTACAGACTTTTAAAGTTTTCAGTAATGCTAAGGAGTAATCAGGGGCCGCTTCAGACTGTCGGCCGCCCGGAGGCAAATTTCAATTTGCCGCCCCTTTTAATAGGAATTTTGGAATCAAAATATCTAGAACTATTCTAATTGAAAATTATAATAATAATTAAATGAAGAATACATCATAAGAAACAATGATGATAATTATTAATAATCATAATGAATAATAATGATTGATAATAATCTACATTATATCCTAATTATTTTTAGAGGGAAAGTAATCATGTGAAGTAGATCTTGTTATTGTTGAATGAAATATTCATTTTACGAGAAACATCAAGGTAATTCAACAAAAATCAACAATCAACCATTCACATAGTTCCAAGTAAAAGGTTGACGTCTCGCTTTCGCTAAAGCAAAATCACGGATGATTGATTCACAATTAATTAAACCTAATATGTCCTGCTCTATAGCTATAGTAGCTTAAGCTGACATTCGTGCATTTGGCATCGTATTACGTAGATAATTTTTAATTACCTTCGGTTTCGAAAACGACCTTTCAGCACTTGCGACGGAAACGGGTAAAGTAAGGAGGATTCGCAAAGCAACGTAAGTGTGTGGATAAACTGGCGTTATGTCCTTATGGTTATTTATCATATTTATGGATTCATGGATCGCCAACGGCGATACCACGCTGAAAACACCAGTTTTCGTTAGATCACTGAAGTTAAGCAGTGTTGGGCGCGGTTAGTACTTGGATGGGTGATCGTTCGGGAATACCATAGTGGTGGCACCAGAGTGGCACTGGCACTCCCATGTATAGTTTTAAAGGCATTATGCTTTTGTGTCCGGGAGAACCGCTAGGTGGCGCTGAGAGTCAGCACAATGAAATGCGCATGTGCAACCATGATATTTTGAAATATTTCGAAATCTTGAAATTGAAAATTAGTCGAAGTGTCAAATTGAATGTGTTCGGTTAACCTCCCAGTGGGCACAAAACCATGAAAATCCCAAGAATGTCCTTGGGACGTTCCTAGGAGTCGAATGTCAGGCCAATCAACGTCTCTAAGACGTCCAATGTCCTTAAGATGTCCTAAATACGTCTAAAAGCCATGGAAAATTCTCGGGACATCTTTCGTACTGACATTGGACGTCTTAAGACGTCTTTAAGAGTTACTTGGTTGTTTTCATATTTCGAAGCAGTAAAAAATAAATTAAAAAGGATATGAATAAAAGTCTTTTTGAGAGATTAGGAAGTTTTTTCTTCAAGCAAAGTTTATCGTTTATAAAAATTTCTTCGTTAGAGAAATGAGAAATATTATTCTAAAATATAATCTCAAATGAAAGCCAATTATTGCTTTACATCACAACAAATCAGACTTCTAGTATTTAACTATAAATTTTACGTATGAACAATCTTTTTAAATTTATGAATGCTGATTATTTTGAAAGTTTATTTGCACGAAATTAAGTGAATTTTAATATTTGCGAGTATTTGGGGAAAGCAGAGTTTAGAAACCATTTCTGTCAGGGATTTGTAGGTTTATTTACTTATAGTGTCCGGGGGAACCGTTAGATGGCGCTGATTTTGAACCCAAGTCTTCAAAACGATACATGGGAGTGCCACCACTATGGGGAATACTGCGTGCTGTTGGCCCGTCGTGGGTGTGGTGAGCCCACACTTGTAGTTACTTACTAAAAGAAACTATCCACCTAGAAACAATACCCGAATCGGGTATTGGCAGTCTTATACGGTACTGCGATGTTCACGAAACGTCGAAAAGATTCCTAGTTTCGCACAGTATTAAAACCCGAAAAAGCTTTTAATTTTAAACTTATTGTAATGAATCATCGTGAAAGCATTAAATTTATTATTGCGAAACTTTATTATTTATCATAATCATATAAATTTTATTAATATTTATAAAAATATTATCGTCTTGAAATTTTTCAATCATGTGGTGAGTACAATCATTATTTGAAACTTTGATACTTTTTGCACCAAGTTTGGTGTTATTTGGTGACCCCCGTTGAGAATTCATTTTTTTTTTGTTGCAAGTTCATGAATTTCGTTCAAAAGTTATATTTTTGGCAGAGAATTGGTTAAAAATTCAACTTTTGGGTAGAAATATATTTATTCTTTTGAAAATCTGTCTTTCTGGTTGAAAATCAAACTACTTTGTTAAAAATTCATTTTTTTAAACTGAAAATTGCAACTTTTCATTGAAAATTATTTTTTGTATTGAAAGCTTATATTTTTGAATTGAAAAGTCAACTGTATTGTAGAAAGTCCTTTTTTCTAAAAAATTCAATAGTATTGTAGAAAGTTGTTTTTTATTTGAAAATTAGTTTCTTGAAATTAAAATGTAGCAATTCCATTTTTGGTTCAAAGTTGATCTTTTCTATTTTGAAAATTCAACCATTTTTTTAATGAAAATATTTGGTTGAAAATTTACGTAATTTGTTAAAAAAATCGTTCTTTTTTGTTGAAAATTAATCTTCTTGCTTTAAAGTTCGACATTTGGAATGCTATTTTTGGTTTTTATTAACTAAAAAATCTTTTTTTGTTTAAAAACTCAACTCTTGTTGAAAATTCGTGTTTTCGAATTAAAAATTCAACTGTTTTGTAGAAAATTTGAATTTTCTCTCGAAAATCGAACAGGTTGGTAGAGAATTCAATCATTTGTCGAATTTTAAACTACTTTGTTGAAAATTGATTTTTTAGTTAAAAATTCATCATTTTGGTTAAAGTTTTTTTTATTGTTAAAAACTAAGTTTTTCAACTGAAAATTCCAATGTTTGGTTGAAAATTAACTTTTTAATTAAAAATTCATATTTTCGTGTTCAACTATTTTGTTCAAAAATTATCTTATTTGTTGAAATTTTAAAATTACGAAATTTAAAAATAAATTTTTCGCTTGGTTACAATTTTTTTGAAAATGTGCGAAAGCATGTTTTTTTGAGTTGAGTCATATGCACACATTTAAAGAAAAGTTGAATATGTAGAACCTGAAATTCATCCAGCTTGAACCAAAGAAACATTTCTTTCTTCTGCTTTTTCGGAAAACAATGTCTGTCGTAAGTTAGGATTTTTGGGATTTCATATCTTTTTTGCGATTTTGGAACGTTATAAACAACACGAAAAAAAATGTTTCCCACGAATGAAAAATAATATGTTTCTTTGGTTCAAGCTGACGCAATTTCAGGTACGAATCAATAAAAAAAAACTTGTTTTTGTATATTTTCAAACAATTTTAAATTGTAAATTTAGGAAAGACAACAGAAGATATTGAACGATTTCAACATTTTTTTCTTCAATTTTAAAAAATAACTCTTCAATGGCGAAAATCATTTAAAAATCATTGAAAATTATTTAAAAATGTAACATGTCTTACAAAAAGATTGTATGTTCTTTTCGAGATATGAAAATAAATGTTTAATATTTCCCCTATTTTCCCCTTTTTCGTGAAAAAACCACCTATTTTCCCTCTTTGGAGTTCCTTTTGCGCTGTGATCCCTGTATGTAGTAATTATTTGAACAATTTTTATTAGTTCGAACAGTATTTTCCCTGTATATTTATATTTGGCAATTATTCAAACAATTTTTATTTGCTTAAACGATTTATTCAAACAATTTTTATTTGCTTAAACAATTTTTCCCCTGTAAATGTGGAAAAGTTTCTACTTTTTCAAATCAGTAATTTAGTTATTGAATGCCCAGAGTGATATTTTGTGTGAGAGCTACTCTGTAATTATTTCAATAATTAATAACCGTTCACTTTCGTCTTTTCATAGTAAAGGTGGAAAAATTCTAGCTCTTTGAAATCTCTTACACTATGTCGCTTATTCAGTATTTTCTTATTTTAGAACTTATACCCTAATGTTTTTAACAATTTTTTCCAGTTACGTTATGTATAGTTATTTTTTAAGAACAATTCGGTTGAAAAAAGAACGTACTGATTGATAACCAATATCGTCGTTCAAGCAAAAAATTACACTCTTACTATTCATAATAACTTGCGACATTAATGATGAAAAAAATTGTTCAAACAAATATTTTTTTTAAACAATTGCCGAATATTAGTTTAAAAATACTTGTTAACTTGTCACTCATCGAATAAAAATAATTATTGTTGAAAATTTTAAAAAATACCGTATTTAGAATGAATTTTACATTTTTTGCTATTTTGCATTTTTCAGGGCATGTTCAGGGTACAATACAAACAAGAGATTTGGGGCAGGCATGTCGGGGATTGAAATTTATTAAGCGGAAATTATTTCAGGAGTGTTCCTTGAGAGGTGAGAAAACTTTAATTCACAAAATGTTAATAACAAATACTTCTTTTTCCATTTTTTTGAAAACTGAGTTCTTTTCATTTAAAATCCCATGTTCATTTCAAAAACCCGGGGGCAAGGGTTAATGTTGAAAGATTTGAAGAAAAAAATAGGGAATGTCTTTTTCCGGAAAACCAACAAATTGTGGGCATCGATTACCAAAAATTGTAAGTCGAAGTTTTGGACCACCCTAATTTCCCAACCCCCTGAAAACTATTGCTTTTTCAATCGAAAATTAGTGTCAAGCTATTATGATCTATTCCACATTTGTAAGTTTAAATTCACTCATTTGAAAATATAAAATTAAGAGATACTACATTTGTGGTTCGTATGCATTAGGGTGGCCCTTATTTTTCACTTTTCGAATTTCTCTGCTCTCACCCCCCCCCCTCCCCCAGTTTTGTTCGAATGCCCAACAAAAAAAATCTCCAAATTTGAGCAAAATTGGTTAATATTTAGGGGTGGCGCAAAGACCATGAAGTTTCCCATTGATTTAACATAGGAACATGTCAGCTTTTTGTAAATCTAATATTTAAACGCGATAATATGTTTCAAATAATTCCGTGTTTCAGTATATTGTTCAAAATTCTTTAGAGAATAAAAATCAATCATTAATTTTGAGGTTGAATAATTTTAAGCCACTCTTATGAGTCCCCAAAGAAAAACCCATGAGTGACAAATTTGAATTTTACGTAATATTGCGGTTTATTGACGCTTTTTAGAAAATAAAAAAAAAATCATTAATCGATAATTTAGGAATACCCAGTCATTTGTTAACTAATATTCAATTGTTTGAAAAATTTTAATTTGTTTAAATATTTGTTCTTTTCAGTTAACTCGCGAAATGAACGTATTTTCTAAACTTCATGAGTTATTTATTCAATAATAACAATAAAATAATTTGCTTAAATAATTTTACAATTATTTAAATAATACTTATTTGTTCCAGCATATATTTTACCTTAAAAAAGCAGGAGAAACGTTTTATCGACTTAAATTTTAGACAAATTTTAATATTTTTAAGTACTAATTGGTTTATGTACTAATTTTGTTTGTTTAAATTTTTTGTGCCATTTTTTTTTTAAATGGAAATATTTGTATGCTCTCCTTTGCTTTTTAAGAATACTCTTAAATGTTTAATCATAAATTTGAAAATATTAAAATTTGTTTAAAATTTAGTGAGATAAAATGTTTCTCCAGCTTTTTTAGGTAAAATATATGCTTGAACAAATACGTATTATTTAAATAATTATAAAATTATTTAAACAAATCAGTTTATTGTTATTATTGAATAAATAATTCGTAAAGTCCAGGAAATACGTTTATTTCACGAGTTGACTGAAAAAATTTTTAACAAATTAAAATTGTTCAAACAATTGAATATTAGTTCACAAATGACTGAGTATTCCTAAATTATCGATTAATGATTATTTATTTTTTTTTAACTTTCAAAAAGCGTCAATAAACCGCAATATTACGTAAAATTCAAATTTGTCACTTATGAGGTTTTTTTTGGGGACCCATAAGAATGGCTTAAAATTATTCAACCTCAAAATGTATGATTGATTCTTATTCTCTGACGAATTCTGAACAATATATTGAAATACGAAATTATTTGTAACATATTATCGCGTTTAAATATTATATTTACAAAAATCTGACTTTTTCCCATGTTAAATCAATGGGAAATATTAACTGATAACTAAATATTAACTGATTTTGCTCAAATTTTGAGATTTTTTTTGGCATTCGAACAAAACTGGGGGGTGAGAGCCGACAAATTCGAAAAAAAGTCCACCAAGTATAAATAAAAACCACCCTAGTATGCATTTTATTCAGTCGTTTTAATTCATTTTTTGATTCTAGATTTGGTTTCTCTTTTTTGTTTTGATTGCATACGCTGAAGCGTGTTGACTCGCAGTCGTTTTAATTTTTTAAAACGTTTTTTAGTGTGGTAAGGTAAAAGTCCCAGTAATCGTGACGCTTTGTTTTTCTTTTTATCTAATTTTATGAAATTAAAATTTCATTTGTCCCTATAAAATTCTATATATAAATGGATTTTATCATTAAATATTACTATTAACATATTTTTTGACAATGCATTCAAATTTTAACCAAGTTTCATAATTATTGGGACCGACACAATTACTGGGACATTTACCTTAATTAATACGAAGTCGATACTAAAATAATTTTTTTATTCTAGATTTTGGAAAATATTGTTTGTTTTTCTGATATACGTCACTGTTTATTTTGAATGAAGAAATCTTATTTCTGCTTCTATAGAATTCGCTGTATGCCTTTTCAAGCTTGTTGACTCTCGAAGTATATAAAAGGAAGTTTTTTAATCATGAGCAATTCCATGTCAAATCTTCTAAAGAATTTCAGCTATTGTTAGTAATTTTGATAAAATTCTATTATCCGTTTTCTTAGGTGTTGGAAGAAAAACCCTCACATAATTTTTGAATAAATCGAAAAACTTATTACATATTCAAAATTGAAAAGTTTGGTTCTTTTTCCTTAAACTTGCATGACTTTCGTGATTTTAACGATATTAAGGTGTTTTTTTTTAATTATTCATAATAGGACGCAGTTTTGAAAAAATATTGTTTGAAAAAACATAATCTTAAAATTGAATTTCTAAAAAAAAAACACTTTTTATTTTCTTCACTTTTTTTTGTATAGATAGCGTACAATGTCCTCTACAAGCCCTGTAAATAACAAAATCGGATTTCCCTTTATTTTACGCCGTGGCATGTTGTTTGCCCAGCTCGGTGCCCATCAGGGCTCGAGAGTCTGAACTCTGAAGTTCGTGAATACGATTATAATATTCTTCTATTGTTCGTCTATTATTTACATAAAAAATAATGATATTTTTCAGAAAGGATCTTTTTCAGTCGATCTCGATTTCATGGACGTGGATGGTCTGAGGAACTTCAAGGCGAATTTACTATCTTCTACACGGAGAGAAGTAAACCAGAGCGGGTGCATTTTTCACCGTAACCGTTGCCGCGCCGACCACAACAGTTCTGCAGAAAAATCATGTTGTGGCTGAGCAGTGACGGTGACGGTTGATGATGGAAATATTACTCCTACACCGTGACAGTCACTGCGCGCCACCGTAAAAGATTCTGCAGCGACTGTTGCGTCCGTCGCAGTAACAGTTACTGCCAGATTCCCGAGCCGTTGCGGTTACCACCGTCATGGGATTGGACGGTCTGAAGTCTAACGATATCAGTTGATCGTCGTCGCGCGTACTCGAATGTTTTTGTCTCGCTGTCACAAACGTCGAAATTTATTATATTTTCGAGTCATTGTTTGTTAGTTTGTGAGTTAAGCGTGTAAGTGGCTGAGCCCAAAATCTGGCTTTTGGCTATCAAATGAGCCTTCAATGAGCCCTTAATTATGGCAAAGGTCTTACGTTTTCTGGGCAAAGTGGTAGTTCCAGGTTTACCCACATCGAAAAAAACGGTGCGCGCAGTAATGCTTGCGGAGTAAACCGTACCTATCACTGCGAGTGGAGTAAATATAGCTACGCTGCGTATTACGGTCACGCTCCAGAACGGTTGAGGTTCGCCCGCAATGGTTCATGCGAGCGCAGCAACAGCTTCTGCCTCCCTCCCACTCGCAAGTTCTGCGCGACGACAGCGGACTTGGCAGTAACGGTCGCGGTTAACTCCTCTCCGTGTACGGACTCAAAAGGCTGCTGATCTGCATCGTACGTACATTTTTTTGTTTAAGGTATTAATAATTATTAGAGTAGTCCTTATTCTGTAGGATACATTTTTTTCAAAAATATTGTGCTCCGTCTAGATAATTTCATGAGATTACAGGGGAAAATATGCTATTTGATCATATTTGAGGTGTCCCCACCGATTTAAAATTAAATTTCTTATGTAATTTACATGAAAAACTGAAACTGAGTGAAATCTTGAAAATTGTATAATTTTGTCAAATCTAATAGAAATATAACGCTCAGCTAGGGAGGGGCAGCTTTCGGCACGCTTAAAAAAATAATCATGAAAAATGAACGTTTTCTATAATTTCCAACTAAATTACGCCAAACTTGGTCAACAGACAAAGCTTATAATTAGAAATAATGACTTCCTAATATGTGTCGTGATAAATTAACAAAAAATCAAAATGGGTGTCATTTCAATTCTTGAAAAATTCACTTTTACAGCATTTTCCAACAAAATGACGCGAAATTGGGTCAAGAGACATAATGTATAATTTAAAATCAATTAGTAGTATGTGATATTTTTATTTTCATGGAAGTTTGACACTGCATATATTAATAAGTCATATTTAATCATGTACTTTGTCTTTTGACCAAGTTTGGTGTAAATTAGTTGAAAAATATAGGAAAAGTAAATTAAAAAAAAAATAACTTTTTTGACCATTTTTTTCAATGTTATCAATTTTGCACATGATCATTTTTTTCACTGAGATAAAAGCTGCCATTCTTTAGATGGACGTTAGATTTCGATTAGAGGCTCCTCACTTGGGGTGATCGCTAGAGTGATTGATCAGCAACCTGGGTTGGAGCAGTGTTGCGGAATGAACGTGTCATTTAAATAAATAACACGAGAATTCCAGATCAATCTAAAATATCTATACCTAACACCTATGTACCTATCTACCTTCCACCTATATACCTACCTACTTTATACCTATATACCTATTTACTATTTTCCAACCGAGCAAGTCATGCTTACCCCGAAAGGGAAATAACTTAATGGTATAATAATAACATTTTCGAGGTTTGACTCAGCTGTCGCCATGTAATCTATAATGTGAAATTTCAAATCGCCGTGGCCACCTCTAATTATTACCCGATTGAACTCAAACTTTGGTGGGCATCTTTTTCTCGTGTAACCTCATGAAATCATCTGCATGGAACACAAAATTTTAAAGGTTTAAGAATCAGGACTAACCTAATAATTATAATAAAATCGAATTTATTTTCTTCCCTTGTACACTCTTCCGAGCTTGTAGAATTTTTTTAATTTCCTGTTGCATAAAAACATGTACATTTAAACCTTAAAACTGAGTTCCAACACATTTGTAAACTACACTGGAACCTGGATTTGTACACGGTTTTGGGCATGGCCAGCAATGACCTACGCCACAAATCCAGAGAACCCGAACGTAAATAGGCAGGGCTGCATGAATCGTTTCTGTTGGATTTGGAAGCATGACGCAATCGGATGCTACTAACACGCTGAGATTGCGGCCCTCGAGCTGTTTGTCACGCTTCACTGAGCACATTCTCGCTTTCGACCCCGCGGCTCCTCTCATCACGAAACTGCGGAGGCCATCAGTTCTAGGAACGCACAAATCCAGGTTTTGGAAATTCAGGTTCCAGTGTACTTTTCAGTTTCAAAGTTTTTACATTGACTAATCAATAATAATCCTTCAATTATTTTGAAATAACTTCACACCCCCGACCATTCTCTATTGACTTTTCTTCAATGTATTTTGCAAACCCACAGAGGATGGGGTTCGGCTTTTCATTTAAGCTTTTAATTATATGATTCTCGAATTCCGCTTCTGTCTTTCCAGCTACCCGCTGTGCTGCTTCTCTAGTGCACTTGCTGTTTAGAATCTCGTTTATGCCTTCGTATATCCGTATATGTTTCATTTCTTCAACATGTTTTCTGAAGATTCTGCAAGTGATATCTATAGGTATTCCTTATTTTCAAACTTGCCCACAATTCCTTCAACCACCCCTACACATTTCCACTCTCCCAGTATTATTCTAGACACACGTCCTTTTTTATTTTCTTGTAATCACTGCAATGAGTACTAAAAGTACTAAAAGTAAGTTGAGTACTAAGTACTAAAAGTAAATTGAGTACTAATTACTAAAAGTAAGTTTAGTACTGAGTACTAAAAGTACTTGTTCCTAAAAGTAGATCTGTCGATTCGACCTCAGCCATTCTGTATTTTTTGCTCAATTTCCTTGTTCACCTATGATGCCAAGTTCTTTTGAATCCTTTTAAGATTTTTCCATTCTGTATTTAACAGATAGTCTCTTCATCCCCTATTTCACTAGAAGCATTCTTAAGTACCTCACTCCGGGTAGAAGGATCCTCCTGGATTAATCCTATTACTCATTTTTGTACGCAAGTTTGAGCGCGCCTGGGGCGCGCACCTGTTGGTTCTCGCGCTGCGTGCTTAGACGCATCTAAAAAGAAGAGTTAAACAACCACCGCAGGGTCCCACTAAGAGCAACCGCCATCTAAAAAATGTCAATAGCCCCCAGCACAACCGCGATAAATCACACCTATGGCCACGTGTCACAACCGTCAGATGGATGGTCAGAGGGCACGACGAAATCACAAGGACAGGCCGGCGAAACCCTTATATATCTTGAGGATACGAAGCGACCCAAGGATGACAGCTTTCTGCATCCATTTCACAAGTGCCTTGGCATATTTTTGGCACGCGGGTATGGCTTTAAAATACGAATCAGTGATAGTTTCGCACCTCCGAGAGCACCAATCACAAGGACAATTACTCGCACCGAATATTTTGGGTACAGTCGTTGCAGCTCTCTCTTAAGGTCTTGATACCTCTCCTCCTTTTCTTTCTCCTTTGCAGTGATGTTGTATTTGGACGGAGCCGAGAATTCGATCACGAATATAGTTCGTTTCTCGAAGTCTTGGAGAACAATGTCAGGCCTCGAGTGCGCAACGGAGACTGCTGCCCGAAAATCGTAGTTCCAGAAAATCTGGCACTTCTCGTTTCGGAAAATTGACTTTATATCCCTTGGAGCGTTCGGCAGGGCAGGGTCGCATCCAACACCGTAAAAGCAACAAAGGTGGTAATAAAGTACTCTAAGGGCCGCATTATGTCTACAGATATACGTTGTTCCTGCGTGGGTCGGACACCCCGATAGTATGTGTTCTAGGTACTCAGCGTGTGCATGACACGCTCTGCACCTATCACTGGGAACTTCTTGACATAAAATGCGGGCACGGTATGCTAAGGTGGAGATTACACCGTCCTGGCATGCGAAACTAAAGCCCTCTGTACCTGAATTGAGCCCTGATGATTTGAGGAAAGCAAAAGTTTGCTCCTTCGACAAGGACTGTTTTTCTACATTTCTGTGAAAGTTTCCGTGCATTTGCTTGTCGAGTAGCTCTTGGTGAAATTTTCCAATATCTGCTTTCTTTACTTCGGCTTTTAGACGTGAAGCATCTAGATGGAGTAATGCACTTTCCTCACTTCTGATGTTAAAATTCAGGCCAAGGGTCTCGGCAGCTTGCTCCGCGGCTTTGTAAAGGAACGCTCCTTCGCCAATCATCTCGTGGTTTCTGACCATCTTTAGGAGAGGATCTCTGCCATTCGCAACGATGTAAGCTGTACTTAAAACAATTCGGTTATGAAGACACTGGAGATTCAGAAGTCCGCGTCCGCCTTGACGGCGTGAAATGTATAATCGCGGAACTGACGAATTGATATGTAAGCTTTCATGCATATGCATGATCTTACGCGTGGTGACATTGAGGGCCTTAAGCTCGTTCTTCGTCCATTGAACCACCCCAAACGAGTAGAGTAGAGCCGGGACGGCAAGCATGTTAGTCGCAGATACCTTGTTCAACGCCGACAGATTGAAAGACCAAATCTGTCGAAGAAGATGCTTGTATGTGCTTTGGAGAGACTCCTTCACTGATGTTACGTCCTGAATGCGGCTTTGAGGCACGCCCAGGTATGTATAGGTCTCGCCAGTATTAATATGTCTAATAACACTTATATCCACATGCTCAGGGTCTTTGGGAACGCCAGTAATCTTTCCTTTCTTCAGATGAATTTTGGCACACTTGTCCAAACCAAAATCCATTCCAATCTCTGCTGTGTAGTTCTTGACGATATTTATAGCAGATTGAAGTTTGCTTTTACCAGAGGCATAGATCTTCCGGTCATCCATATAAAATACATTAGTGACCTTATGATCGCGGTGATTAGTGTCGCCACAGAGGTATCCAGGAGAATTTCGTAGCGCGAGAGATAGACCCTGGCGGACCGGCCGAACGCAAACATTACGCTACAGCGTAACGGTAAAGTAATGGTAAAGTAATGCTAAAGTAATATGGCATTATAATTAATAAAGGAAACAAAATTAATATGTAAATTGTTGCAATTATAATAAAACGTTAAAATTTACATTAAATGGTCATGCCGTAATTGCAACAAGTTGCTTTCTCAGCGTTAAAAAATAAAAAAACAAAGTGGCTGTCATGCAAGTCGGGTCCCTGCAGACTGGCAACCCACTTAAAGCCACGTTAGCGGGTTGCCAATATGCAGGGGCCCGACTGCAATGACGGTCACTATGTTTTTTTATTTTTTAATGCTGCAAAAGCAACTTGTTGCAATTGCGGCATGACCGTTGAACGTAAATTTCAACGTTTTATTATAATTGCAACAGTTTACATATTTATTTTGTTTCCTTTATTAATTATAATGCCATATTACTTTACCATTACTTTAGCATTACTTTACCGTTACGCTGTAGCGTAATGTTTGCGTTCGGCCGGTCCGCCAGGGGAGGCAGAAGTGTGGTTCTACTGGGGGCTATTGACATTTTTTAAATGGTGGTTGCTCTTAGTAGGACCCTGCGGTGGTTGTTTAACTCTTTTTTTATATTATATATATATATCACCATTTGTCGTATCTTGCATAGTTTGAAAGTGAAATTAAATTTTTGGATTTTTCATGATTTTTTGTGCAATAAAAATGTGAAATTTGGATTTTTCAAGAAAATTCAAAAATTCGTTATGGTAATCATGTAGAACGTGCAAAAAGAAACATTTTTCTCTTGTTGACATTTTTTCGTATCGTGCGTTGTTTAGCTGAAAATGTTAATTTTCGTTTCTTGTTTTGGATTTTGAAAATGCTATAAATCTGACAATTTTCTTTTTATCAAAAAAAGTGGAAATGGTAGATTGTTTGAATTTGTGAGTACTATGGATAGCCGTCCATGGAATTCCTGAATTTTGAAAAAAATTATCTAAAATTTTTGAAAATGTTCTAACTTTTTGAATTTTCATCGAAAATAGCTCGTTCACGAACTCGATTTTTTGTTGTCTCTGAAACTGTGTGTGAAAGCACAATACAATCCGATCAGTCTTTCAAAAGTTATCCGGTATACAGACGATGACGAGAAAGACGAGGACGACAATGACGACAACGACAGACAGATACCAGTCAGAACGTCGACATTTGATGGAATCCACGAAAGTCATTTTTCACATAAAATCAATACCTCCTCATTATGATGAGAATGTATGATGTATTGTTATTAATGTTGATTAATGTTATATGTATTATGATCAAAATTTGAATTTTCGATTTTTTCAAGGAAATTCAAAAAGTTGTCATGACATTCTTTTAGGGCTTCCAAAAAGTAACGTTTTTCGTCTCTTGACTTTTTCTCATATTGTGCTTCGTTCCACTTAAAATGTTAATTTTCGTTTTTTTTTGGGGGGGGGATTTTGAAAATGCTATAAATCTGACACTTTTCTTCTTATCGAAAAAAGTCGTGAGGATAAATTGTTCGGATTTTTAAGTGCTACGGAAAGCCGTCCATGGAATTTCTAAATCTAAAAAAAATGACTTGAAAAATTTTGAAAATTCTCTTACTTTTTGAATTTCTATCAAAAGTAGCTGGTTAACGAACACGATTTTGCTTCTTGTTTCCTGAAACTGTGCTCCAAAGCACAATCCAATTCGATTAGTCTTTCGAAAGTTATCCGATATACAGACGACGACGACAACGACGACAGACAGACACCGACGTAAAAACAATTTTTGCTGACTCAGGGGGCCTCAAAACGTCGACATTTGATGGAATCCACGAAAGTCATTTTTCATATAACTCAATACCTTCTCATTATGATGAGAATGTAATAATTCATTATTTTTTGTGCGATCAAAATTTGAATTTACGATTTTTTCAAGGAAATTCAAAAAGTTGTCATGACATTCATGTAGGGCTTTCAAAAAGTAACGTTTTTAGTTTCTTGACTTTTTTCATATTGTGCTTTTTTTCGCGTAAAAAGTTAATTTTCGTTTTCTTGGGGGAATCTTGAAAATGCTATAACTCTGACAATTTTCTTTTTATCGAAAAAAGTCGTGAGGGTAAATTGTTTGAATTTCTTAGTACTATGAATAGCCGTTCATGGAAATTCTAAATTTTGAAAAAAATGACTTGAAAATTTTTGAAAATTCTGTAACTTCTCTAGCTTCTCGACAAAAATTAATTTAAAGTTGGCGAGTGCCATAAGCGCCAGTGTTAAATCTTATCTTTAAAAGCAAAATGCAGCCCCTTCTGGTTCGTTTCGGACAATGAGAATGGTGTCAAAAGACAGAACAAAGGTCAATGTATCATCCCCATTACATGAAAACTAGAAGTGGCTGTTTTAACTCTGCCTCACAAAAATGCAGTGGCTGATTATAGAAAAAACTAATTCACATTTTTAACATCAGCACTATCTATTTATACATGTTTTAAAAGTTTAGAATCACTGTTATATTTTAACTTTATTTAATTGCTAATGGTTTAACCATATGGAAATTGTTTGAAATTCTGTGTGAGTGTGTTTTTATGAATTTGTGTCTTACTTGAAAACTTTAAATAAATTTCCCTCGTTGTGGAATATTTTTATTAATTAAATAATAAGTAGTAATAATGTTTGGATTAATAAACAGCATCAAGAATCGATATAAATTATCAAAAAGAAATGCTTCTTAACTCAATTAAACGGTGTACGATTTCAGGATTGATCTGTATGCCTGAAGAATGCCTCAAGGTGGCCCTCAAGCTCAGGTGTCGGATTCGTCCCGGGACGTAATCCTTAGGTTTAGGTTCTTTTGCCCCGGGGCGGTGTGCTTGAGAATCGTGGAGTGATTGTGTTAGCGTGATTGTGGTTTTGGAATTTTCAGATAAAGCTAGGAAGGAAGAATGAATGTTTATTTTTTCAGTAGGTAGAGCCAGGGTGAAATATCTGTTGCCCTAGGTCGATATTTTTCCCTGTGTAGTTATTGTTTCAGAATAATTAATATTCTAAATTTGGGCGAAGTATCCTTCAATTTATGAGCAGTTTACCTGATAACAATATCGACTAGAATATCGAATTCAGTGCGTATTTTCGATAAACATTAAGTGCTACAGATAATCGATCTCGAGTACAAAACTCCTGTGATAAAACGTTTTTTTAAATTTATCAATAAAACTATGTTAAATGTTGGTCCATTGTTTACACACTGAGATTTAATAATTTATATTTTCCACGATGGTCTCCATGATGATTTGCATTTTTATTATTTACTTGCCTTTCATTTTGATTTGTTATTTCGAATTTTCTGTCTTTGTGTGAATTCTTTTCAGCATTAATGACTATTTTTCATGAACAAAAATTATTGGGCGTGGGATAAATACCATATATATCGAACAATAATTTTTCAACTGTTGCAACCGTTAATTTCCACAAGAATCTTGATGAGATGGTGCGATTCTATAGAAACTGACCTTTAACATGATCCTAAGGGCATTGAAAAATGTTAATTATATATTCGATTTTTAAAAATGTACAGAAAACATTCTCTCATATGTATCTATGTATGTATGTATGTATGTATGTATGTATGTATGTATGTATACCATTAAGCCATTTCCCTTTCGGGGTAGGCGTGACACTACCCGATTCGGGTGGTGATTCTAGGTGGATAGTTTCTTGTAGTAAATAACTATAAGTGTGGGCTCACCACACCCACGACGAGCCAACAACACGCAGTAGTATTCCCGAATGGTCACCCATCCAAGTACTAACCGCGCCCAACACTGCTTAACTTCAGTGATCTAACGAGAACTGGTTTTTTCAGCGTGGGATGGCCGTCATATAATTAACATTAAAAGAACTTAGCAATCACCCATAAACAAGCAGTGTCATACTTGTGATCGTTAATGTAGTTTCGATTCATATTTATCACTTCAGTCTGTGTTTGAGGATAGGTTTGACATGTGGAAATAAATAAGTTATTGTCCAATTACCCTGTACACTTTTATGTTTTCGTGTTTTTCTAGTAAACATTTTTAGCTTTAGATAATCCATCACCGATACACTACCGTCGGAAAATGTCGGTGCGATCAGCGAGAGTACTATTAAAAATCACTGCTGATTCAAGAATTTCTCGAATTTTGTACCTCGACTTCAACTTGTGGCATGACGTAGGAAAGTTGTAGCAAAAATCTCAAATTCATACCAATTAGTATTTGAAGTCTTATCTTTAATTTAAGTCAACAAAACTGAAAAGATCTTCAGGGGTTCTCGAGAAACGAATAAAAATGTCCAAGCGTGTCTGTGCCGAATTTCAGTCGCTTCAACAGCGAGTCTGGCCGTCTGAGGTGCCCGTCGACTGAGACTCGATGTAGACACGCTTGGACATTTATTGTCATATCGTGTGAGCCCCTGAATATTTGTCAAGTTTTATTGACCTAAATTGAAGATGAGATTTCAAACATTACATCCTGTCAATTTCAATTTGTTTCCTGAAGTATCCTAATTCACAGCACGAGTAGAAGTTAAGAAACAAAATCTGAGTAATTCTCGGCGACCACCGCTCTCGCGGTCGATAGCTGTAATCGTCGACTGAAACTTGACATTTGAGGATTGGACATTTTTAGTCGTATCTCGAGAACCCGTGAAGATCTTTTCAGTTTTGTTGACTTAAATTAAAGATAAGCCTTCAAAAAGTAGGTGGTAAGAATTTGAGATTTTTCCTACAACTTTCCTAGGTCATGCTACAGTGGAAGTCGAGGTACAAAATTCGAGAAATTCTTGAATTTTGTATTAAACTTCTCACGTAGTATTTTCTCTCCAAAAGCTCAAAAATCAGGGCTCACTGGACGCGTCATTTAAACTCCTTTAAACGGTTTTTTTCTCGCTCCGTTTTTGAACGAGTAATCCCGTTTTAAAGTAAGCAGTGATTTTCAATAGCACTTTTGCTGATCGTACCGACAATTTCCTACGGTAGTGAAGTTTACGTTTCTCATTTATATAATTATTTTTATTTCATTTATTATTTATATTTTATTTTTTATTTATATAATTAGGATGGGAATGCTCAAAGTATCTATTCAATATCTTTTTTCTATTCTGGCGCACATTTCAGGTAATTACAAAAAATGGACAAAAATTAAATTGATGTTAAGTTCTTTCTATTTTTATTCCCTTACAGTAATTCAATTTAAATTTTTAGTTTAAGAATTATTGTTACCATTATTTTGGATAGTATAGTAAATAATGTTATCTCAAACAATCACAGCCTTTGAATGTTTCTTTTTCATTTTTAATTAGAGGGGGATGATTAAATTCTTTTGTATATGCCTAGCGTAAAAAGTAACGAGTATAATATAAAAGCACATTTATTAACTATAACAAATAAAACCGCATCTCGCAAGACAAGTTTGTAATAATATACATAGATGTCCAATTAATGAAAAAATGTATAATCTTAAAATATAAAAAAATAAGAACATATACGAAATTTGAATTCACCTTGTGTGAATTCTAATAAATCTACACATTTATAATACTTTCGTGCCTTCAATTTTCCTATTGTATTAAGAATAAAATTGGAATTATTTCGGAAAAATGTTATCTTTGGTATCCTTCCGTAACTCATTATTACTTAGCACTCGGAATTTGATATTCTATATAATTAAAATTTAAATTTAAAATAGAAGGACAGTCGACAAAATATTCGTAAGATCACACGAAAAATATTGAATAACATGATTTAAATTTAAAATCTCTTTTTCAAGGACGTAACGAAAATAATCATTCATCTACTCTATACACATTTGGACTCCATCAAGTCAATTAAAATTGGATTGATTAATGAATACTTTCAACATCTTTTTCGTGGGCAAGCAAGGGCTGAGAACAACTATTTATAAGTTGGTCCCATTCGAACTTGTGATTCTGTTTTAAATATTCTTTTTACATAATTAGTTAAGGAAACTTCACAAAATAAGGTAGTATTTTGACAAAAAATTGTTCTCATGAAGTTCAGTTGGCCCTTCATGTAATTTTTGTACGGCCCCTTATTATCAAATTCTAATATTACATGCAGCATTTTTAAGGATCCATCAGATTCACTGCAGAGGGGGTCAAATTGCACTGATATTCCCCAAAAAGCATTGCTGCCAACCATCTGTATTGTTCATCCTTTGACGCTCCTGCGAGTGTGTAACCGAAATAAGGATTTTCCTTACACCTGCAACAAATATCAAATTTAAAATATAATTCAAAAATTTATTTGAATCATAATTAATAAATAATTTTTAATAATCGGTATAAATAATAGTATATCTCATCACAACCAATATAGACAAATGTTCTCATCGTGAAATCAGGTGGACATCACGGCGATAAGAAAAATCACGCGTGAAGTCAGAGCGGACAACGATTGCCGACTCACGATGAAGTCATGTGAAAATCACGCGTGAAAATTTACGCGTGACTCAGTCGTGACAAATACATATCACAAGAAACTTCACTGTGAAATCTTTTGCAGATCACGGTGATTTTTCATTTGCGTATGATTTTTCCTCTTCACTCCACGCTTACCGGGTTCGAATTCAAGATGATGTCATCTGAAATTCACATGTGAAAAATCGCGCGTGACTCAGAAGTGACAAATACATATCACATGAAAATTCACTGTGAAATCATTTGCAGATCACGAGTGATTTTTCATGTGCGTGATTTCATGAGCACATCTCATCGAAATCATGCGTGAAATATCACGCGTGACTTTAACTTGATGATCACGGTGGCTATCTGGGAAGTAGAGTTAGGTACACTTTGCACGTCGGCCATGGGTTTTCAGGGCATCCTGGCAAACATTGAATTCCACGTGAAGACGTGTGTAACCCTACGAGTGATGTACGATATTTTATTCGAAATCAGCATGTTATGAGGCTAATTCTCATATATATATACCCTATATATAGGGTCCCTTGAAAAGTGGGCAATAGATAGCCCTTTACCGAAATGGTGCGAAAACGCCCTATAAAGTGAATGTTTTTTGATAAATATGATGATCACTGTCCGAAAATTCTTCTATTTTTTTTTCACCATTTATCAAATTTCTCGAAGGCCAGCTCATATTTATCCTTAGATTTTTCGGATAGTAAATCCAAATGGAACTACTAATCTGTCAATGTGGCGGCGTTTGGAAATAATAATCTGTCAGTAGCTGACACCGTTCGGTAAAGGGCTATCGAACGCTTGGTTTAAAAGGGCTCATAACATGGTGGTTTCGAAAAAAATTCCTTCATTTTAAAAAAGGCTTAGACTCACCGCTTTGGTTTATTATTCCTCATAATGAAAGTGATGGACCATCTAGAACAAAATTTGACAATTTATTGAACATGTTTCTATTTATTTCAATAATTCAACTATATATAGAGACCAATCAATATTTACCCCATCTGTGGATTCCTCTTTGGCTCGTGGCCCACATACCAAACGATGTCTTCTATTCTCCACTCGTGCAACTTTACAGAACATACTTTATCTTTATAACAACAAAGCTTTGCTTGACTGAACTCGAACAAATAACTTTTGAAGTTCTTTGTTTTCATGTCCGCAAACTTCAATTCGCCTGATATCGTCATCGGGGGTTTTACCTGCGAAAAAATATTTTATAAATACTTTTTTTTTGCAGTTATTACAATAGTGACCTATCATTGCAATACGTTATTTTTAAGCCTGTGATTGGCAAAAAATAAGTAGATAGGTCTTGAGTTAAAAAGATCATAATATATAAAAAACGTTTTATTTTCTTAATGCAACTGAGAAAAAAAGATTACTTTAATCAAATAAATGTACTACTGAATATCAAATATATAATATAATTTTTTAAAACGAAGAAAATTGTTCTTCTTTCAAGAAATAATGTTTTGTAAATGAATGAATCATTCTTGTTATAAGAAATTTTTTTTTTCTGAAGTAATCTTTTTTCTCAGTGGAGGGAATAATATATTGTTATTAACTATTATTACTATTATATTATAATAATAATACGTAGTATTTTAAAAAATGCAGTATCTTAGCGCACAAGCAGTATCAACAATGCGTTTCCACTACGCACCTCGCCCCGCACAATTCATTTTGCGACCAATTTAGTGTTTCGGTCACCTTGAGGTAACCCCCGAAACTGGCCTAATATTGGATTTCTTGTGCATAGGAAAATCATAGCATAGGCTGAGAATAATTTTCTTATATTTTTTCGCGATTATATCAAAATAGCTCGATATTTCATAGAGATCCCTTGATACCCTTGAAAATATTTTCAAATCCATTAAAATCTTTGAATTCTGTTAAAATGCGTGGAAATCTCTTGAAATAAAATACATTTTATTACCTACAGTTCTGTTGGATTTTTCTGAAGTCCATTGAAATCATAAAGATCCATCAAAATAAGCAGAAAACATTTGAAATCCTTTTAATATAAATTAAACTAAAATTATATAATAAAGTTCTTTCAAAAATAACCGATCAAATCCCTAGAAATCGTGGAAATCTTTTGAAATCTTTGGATATTCAATAAAATTCTGAAAATCGTATAAAATTTCTTGAAAGCCCTTCAAATCCATTAAAATGATTGGAATCGCTAGAAATCCCTTGACTTTTTATGTCATATAATTTATTTTCCAAAGTTCTCTAGAAATCCCTCATAATTGTGCTTAAAGTCTTCGAAAATCGTACAAAACTCTTTAACATACCTTAAAATTTGGTAAATCTCTTAAAATTCTCTGGAATCTTTTAAAATATATAAATGTGTAATCATAAGAATCCATTAAAATAAGTAGAAATAATTTGAAACACCTTGAATATAAATTAAATTAAACTTATTTACTAAAGTGCTCTAAAAAACTATTAGAGTCTATAGAAATATTTGAAATTTCTTTGAGATCTTTAAAATTTTTGAAGATTCAATAAAATCTTATAAATCTTATGAAATTCCATAAAATACCTTAAAAAACCTTAAAATTTTTGTAATCGATAGGAATTCCTTGAAATTTAATTTGAGTTATTTTCCAAAGTTCTCTAAAAATTCCTCTAAATCGAGATTAAAATGTTTGGATATCGTACAGAATTCTTTGACATTCCTTGACAATTTTCAGATCTCTTGAAAACTTGAAATCTTTTTTTAATAGCTCTTGAAATTGTTGAAATCTGAAGAAATCCCCTAAATCAAGCTTTCAAACAAATTATGAGAAATTTATTATACAAGCCCCAGACTCACTTTAGATATAAAAAATGGTGTGAATAGTATAAAAAAATTTTTAAAATAGTTTCATAATATTTTTCAAGTATGTTGAAAATTTTGGATAATAAATAAGAAGTACTAAGAAAGGTGGCTCTGGTCCTAAATTGTAACAATCCTGAAAAAAGCAAAAAAAAACTTTTTTCATGATTATTACAATTTAGGACCAGAGCCGCCTTCCTTAGTGCTTACCCTGGCGGACCGGCCGAACGCAAACATTACGCTACAGCGTAACG
>CAKNXH010000822.1:28667-44170 GCA_932178445.1 Andricus quercusramuli | reverse complement strand
AAAAATTTTATGATTTGGTTCAAAATTGAATCATTTTGTTGAAAATTCAATAATTTGTTTAAAAAGTCATACTTCAAAATTCATCCTTTCGGCTTGAAAATCCAACTATTTGGTACAAAATAAACTGTTACATAGAGTTTTAAAAAAATTAAAAATTCATCTTTTTTGGTAAAAAAAACTAATCTTCTTGGTTTAAAATTCAACTATTTGGTTGAAAATTTATATATTTTCTTTAAAATTAATCTGTTTTTGTAGAAATTTAATCTTCTGTATCGTAAATTAATATTTTCGGTTGAAAATTGAACTATTTAGTTAAAAATGCAACTGTTTTGTAGAGAGCTATTTTTTTTTTTTGCTTAAAAATGCAACTGTTACGTTGAAAATTAATATGTTTTATGCTTCAATTCAACTGATTATGATTTCAAAGCAAAAGCTTTCTCGGTTTAAATATCTATTATTATATTTTTTGATGGGAATCCATCTTTTTTGGTTAAAAATTCAACTACTTAGTTGAAAGTTGAACTACTTTCTTAATTAATAAGAAACATTAAGACCCCCCTCCCCCCTCCTCCAAACGTCTAAAGTTATATTTGGATGACCCCTAAGTAAATTCACGAAAACAAATTTTTTTTAAGTTAGCAAACACTATTTAAGATAGGGAGGAAGGTCCAATCTTACGGACCCTAACAAAGGGGGGTACATGGTTAAAAATTTCAGAAAACAAAACTTTACTTAATTTATGCACGGCCCCTGATCAGGCATTAAGACAATTCTTCGGTATGTTGTGATTCGTTGAGAGAGCGAAGAAGTTCAACAATATTTTTCAAGGATAAGTAAAGAAATATTGGCAATAGTGAAAAATGGTGAAAAAATAGTGTCTTTAGTTTTATTTTTTTCCGAAGCCTGCTTTATAGAAAAATCATTACAGACCTATACTGAATTTCCTATAATGTTTTTTTTCATAAGGATCCTACAACCGTAAAAGTCAGTCGAAGGGTAGAAATGCAAAAGGAGTCAAGCGCCAAATTTTCGAAATCGGGTTTATTAGCTCAAAAAATCAGATAAATTCTGTTATACAAGCCTGCCAAAGGATTTTTTGTGGCATCATTTTTCAAAATTTGTGTTCTTGTGTTCACAGTCCGAGAAACTTTTCTAACCACAAAGTAAAAAACCAAATTTCATTTTTCTCGACACTGGCTAATTATTTTCAATTACTATTGGGTCCCTTCCGTTCAGCATTGAATAACCTGAAACCCAATTCCTCATTTTTTGGAAATATGCAAAATTATTATTGCTATCGTCATTATTTTTAAGTTGAAATGTCAGTTTTACACCATTTCGAAGTCATAATTGGATTTTCAAATTTCGCGAAACTGCATGATTTTTTTTAAGCAAACTTTTTGGAAATCAATTCGTCCATTCAATAGCTAGAATTAAAATTTTTAGTTTTTTCTTAAACTGCAAATTGACTCCACAATGAATGTTGAAAGATGTTAAAAGTCGATACGGACCCAAAATCTAACCTCGAAACGTGACCTAGTTTCATTCAATTTCTCGAAACCGGATAGCTTTTCGTGAGCAAACTTTTTTTAGTTCAATAGAGCATGAAAGTATCTCGAAAGCACTTTCTTATTTTTTTCTTAAATGGTCCCGCTGAATTTACAGCATATTTTTAGTCTTTCCTGAAAAAAGTGAAAAATGGCGCTTGACTCCTTTTGCATTTCTACCCTTCAGTTATGAGCTCGTTGAACGGTTTTCAAATTCTGGAAAAACTGTAAAACTCAAAAAGAATTTTTTTAAATGAACAATGCCATCTATTTATGAGAAACAAGTGGGGAGGCCAGGCCACCCGTTTATGATTGAATAAATATTTGACATATAACTCGGTCAAGTCCAATTAAGAGTACATCCAGCACATCCTGTTTTTCAGCGAGCAAGCATTTCTTTCATCTCCTAACTCACGCAATCTGATCTGCTCTGTACTAGTAAACAGTGGGAAAGTTTCACCCTCCCACTTTTTGGCGTAACCCTCAACCTTATTTCTTTCATTTACTCGCACCTCACATTTCATTTTTATGATTAAAAATCAATTTAAAAAATATAGTATCCACTTACTTTTGCTGTAAAATATGTATCTTTCAATTATCTATTCTTAAATACTCTTAACCAGAGATATTGCAGTAATCGATTTTCAGACGTTTTAGGATTTGAATTAAATTTGTTATTCAAAATGTCACTTATTAATTGCTACTAAAATTATCTTATCATATTTTTTCATTTTTTTCTAAGCGAGGAAATTTTGTTTTCCGAGTTCTCAATGCCAAGTTCAGTTAAATCTTTAAAAATAAAATTCTCAAGTTCGTCTTGTTAAATGCACCCAATTTGAAACATTTAAAATAAGAATTTATCAGAATAGAAAGCGGATTATTTTTCATTTTTGACGCTTCTAAAATATTCCGATTGTTTCAAAGTTTTTAAATCCTTGAAAGTCTGGAAACACTTTCCATCTGGTGATTTTATTAATTTGAAATATTTTCAATCAAAACTGTTCCGAACGGGTCCGGATCATGCCATCTGTTTATCGCTGATTTCTTAAGTTCTTTCAATGTTAATTACATGAGAGTTAACATTTATACTCTTAAATAAGTTGAAAGCTATTGTAATTCTCTTTGGAATGAGCCAAGATGAAATTATTTTGTCAATTTTTTAAGAAGATATTGCAAAAGTAGCACAAATATATGAAATAAGTAACCTGAGGTTACCATCAAATTTATTTAAAATATATGTTCATTTGATTTTTATTATTTTCCTAAAGATGAGGCGTCTTCAAATTTTTCCAGATTCTTTGTATCAACTTTGTAAAATGTTTGTTATGTTACATTTGATTTGAATTTGAATAAAATATTGAAATTGACACTATTTTTGCAATATCTTCTTAAATAATTAACAAAATGCCTTCATCCTGGCTATTTTTCTAGAGAATTCTAATAGCTTGCAAACTTTTAACTTAAGCAATCATCGAACAAATTTGATGGTAGAATATAAGATAAGTGGAACAATCATACTTTCCTCTCTGAATCTCAACTAAACAATAAAAAAAAGATAAAGTAGAAAAAAGTAGACTTTGCGATAGGGGCCGTTCCAAAAGTACTTAACGCCTTTAGAGCATTACGCCAATTTGAACAGACCCTAGAAGAAAAAAATCCCCGATCGTAAATAAAATTCCCCAGTTTTCCCGATTTCTGTAAAACCCTTGAAGTTGCATACTGAATTAATAATAATAAATAGAGTTTTTTTTTAATTTTTCAATTAACTGAAGAAAGAAAAGTGAATGTTTTTGGAATTAAAATAATTGAAAATAAATGAAACTTACTAAAGGAACAATATCCTTGTAAAGTCTGTCCTTTTTGAGAATAAGGACATTGTCTTTCCTGTCTTCAGTATCCCAATAACCCCATCTGGCAACTGCTTCCAAAACTTTTTCACTATGATGAAGAGGTCGTTCTAGGGAACCCGACAAATTGTATTCTTCTAAACAGAGTTGATGAGGTGCATAACCTGCTTTATCTCCTAATTCTCGACAAACGTCGAAGGCAGTTTTCTGAGGTCCAATCTGTAATACAAAAATACAGACAAAAAATTTAATAATGAATAATTTCGAACATCGAAATTTCATGGATCTTGAATATTATGAACTGCGATTCATCGTTCAACAAAAAGAACTACATTTCGTCTTCTTCCTTAACTTTAAATTCGACACGACATTTAATTTCCAAAACAATTCGAACCTTTTTGTAAACGGCCAGTAGGGGCCATCCATAAATTACGATATCAATTTTGGTATATATTTGCCCCACCCCCCCTTATGAAACACTTTATATTTATAAGATTTTAAATCGAAATATATTTCATTTTAAATAAAGTAGTTGCATTTTCAGCGAAAAAAGGTTTTCTAACAAAAGAGATGAATTTTCAACACAAAAAAAAAAAACATTTTTTCAACAACAAAAAATACATTTTAAACCTAATAGTTAGACTAAAAACCAAATAGTTGAATTTTCAAGCAAAAGAGACGAATTTTCAACAAAATAGTAAACGTTTAAGGAAGAATTTTGAACAAAACATTTTAATTTTCGGTCAAAAAAGATGACTTTATCAAACTAGTTAAATTTTCAAAATAGAAAGATTAATTTTGAACCAAATGATCGAATTTTTAAACAAAAAATATTAAAATTCAAAGATGACTTTCCTACCATAAAAGATGAATTTTCTACCAAAAGACGAATTTTCAACTCGTCGAATTAAACGAAAAAAAAAAAAAAAATTGAAAAAATAGTTGAATCCTTAGCCATATAGATAAATATTACATAAAAAAAGATGAATTTTAAACAAAATAATTGAATTTTCATGTAAAAAAAATCTTTTTGATCCAAAAATCGAATCGTAAAATTTTGAGTTTAAAAAATTCATTTGCGATAAAAAATATTTTTTAACAAAATAGTTGAATCCTTAACCAAATAGATGAATTTGCAATGAAGAAAGATGAATCTTAAACCAAATAGTTGCATTTTTAACTAAAAAAGATACTTTTTAAAGCAAAAGTGGCATCGTCAAGTTTTAAGTTAAAAAAATGAATTTGTTGCAAAAGAATCTAATTTTCAACCAGTTGAATTAAACCAGAAGGACGAATTTTCAGAAAAATACATGAATTTTCTACCAAGTAGTGAACATTTCATCTTCTAAAGGATAAATTTAAAACCAAAAATGGAAGTCAAATTTCCAGATAAAAACTTAATTTATACAAAGAAAAAAGAAAATTTAGAAAAAAAAGTTAAATTTTCAACCAAAATGATGAAATTGTCACTAAGAAGATCAATGTTCTACCAAAACACATGAATTTTTAACAAAGTACATTAATTTTCAACGAAATTGTTGAATTTGAAAGCCAAAAGGACCAATTACATATAAAACCTTTGAATTTTCAGCCCGAAAATATGATTTTTTATCAAAACAGTTAATTTGCAACCAAATAGTTAAATTTTTATAAAAATAGTTTAATTTCGAACCAAATAGTTGAATTTGAAACCAAACAAATATATATTTTCAACCAAGTTTTTTATTTTTAACCCAAAAAAAGACGAATTTTCAACGAAACAAGTAAAAGTTGATATTTCAACCAAAAAAGATTAATTTATGTCAAACAGTTGCATTTTTAAGTGAAAGGAATTAATTTTCAACCAAGAAGATTAATCTTAGACTAAAAAAGACGAATTTAAAAAAAATACATATATTTTTAAATATAAAAAATCAGTCTTCAAATAAAAATATCAACTTTCAAAAAAAAAATGAAATAGTTATATTTTTATTCAAAAAAATGATGTGTCAACCAAAGAAAATAGTTAAATTATCAATCAAAGGGATGAATTTTCAACTAAAATGATGAACGTTAAACAAAATTAATTTTCAACAAAATAGTTCAATGTTCAACCTAAAAGATGGGTTTTTATTCAAGAAGATTAACTTTATAAAAATGGAATAGTTATATTTTCAACATAAGAGATGCATGTTCAACCAAAAAAATAAATTTTCAACACAGTAGTCCAACTTTCAACCAGATAGCTGAATTTCTAACCAAAAAAGATGGCTTTTAAAGAAAATAGTTGTATTTGCAACAAAAGAATAAAAAAATTAACCCAATACTATAATAATTATTAATCAAACGAGCTGAATTCCTAACCAAAAATATAATAGTAGCCTTTTCAACCAAAAGCAGTTGAATTTTCTTATTGGATTCTATTAATTCCGTTTGCATTCAAGCGAAAAAAGGAGAAAAAGGGTACGTTTTTTGGAAACAGGGAATTGAAGAATCCTTTAAAAAACCGAAAATGAGGGGCCACATTTCGCAAAATTCGCAACTTTGTTAAAATTTATCATCAGGAAAATTATTAAACTATTCGTAACGTTACTTCCACTGCTCCCGCCCCCTTCGTTACCAACCATATTTTTTGACGAGACCCCCACCCCCCTGAAATTGGTAACTTAGCTTATGGACGAACCCGTAGAGCGGGACGAAAACAATTGAAAGTAAAAAAAAGTTTCCATTGTCGCCTCCATGTTGGAAAATAATGCTCTGACGGTTAAATTTAGATAGAACAATTTTTAACAAATGCTCGCGCACTCTATTGAGAAAACTTACAATTAGATTCTCATTCTACATATATATTTGAATACTCAGGCAAAAAGAATATTTTAGGAATGTGAAATATATTCACCGTGACATTGACACATTCTCCCTCTCTTGACAAAAGGTAAATCCATATCTTCAAATCTCCAGAAGGAGCACCTCGAAGTCCATTATTGGAAATATGATGGCGTTCCAGTACTTCTAAAATTTTGGCCTCCTTCGCAAGATCAGCAGGAGAAAGTTTGTACAATTTTGGATAAAGCCGAATTAAATCTGCGACAACTTTCGTTTCTGATTTATTCCAATCTTCTGCACTACTTCCACCTGCGTGCATTAAAGTTGGACCCCAAATTGCAGAAATATTGTCTACAGTCATCAAATTTTTCGAGCTCTTTCGAGTGAGGCAGTGTAGGTGCTCGAGAATTCTGTGCAAGGTGGATTTTGCAACTGGGTCCAGATTGGATAGGAGTTTTCGATAAGTCGTGACTTTTTCATCATCACTGGAAAGTTCTGAAAAATATTGTCCACAATGATTAAATGCAAATCACGTTAATTAAAGCTAGACATTAAAAATTGGACCTCAAAAATCTAAATTGTTGACAATTCAACAATTCCATAATGATATCCACAGTTATCACACAAAATCTGATTGGGTTTTCATTTCTTGAAATTGTTTTATATCTTAAATTTGAAAATTAATTTTCAGAAAAATTATAGAAAACCTTATGCGAATTGAGAAATATTTGTACTTTTTTAATACAGTTGGGCGGATAAATTAAAACGTTCAAGCTGTAGAATAAATTATGGAAAATATACACATTTTATGTTAATGCTTTTTGTTAGAAATTAGTATTTTCAAACAAGAATTTCAAGATAAAAAAAAGAAAAATTCGAAGGAGACTTAAAATTTCTAAACATATTAGGCTGTGTAAATATTTTAAACAATATTATATAGATATCAATTTATTAAAAATATTATTTTTTTGACTTTGTTAGCGTTTTTGCCGGAAATTAAAATCGGTTATTTTAAACAAAAATCATTAGATTTCAAAGAAGATTTACATAATTGTGAACAATTTTCTGTTATGTATGTATTTAATCTCTCCCTTTTACGGGTTTGAGGGCCTCCGCTCCCTGTACATATCTTTACATTTCATCCTTAGTCTAACTTATTCGCTGCTTATATTCTAAATCTTCGCCTTACATGATAACAGTCATATTAATACTATTATTCTTAACTTTCTACAAATCTAAGTATGAGCGACCTTCCAGGGCTTCCGTTTTCTCTTACCATCAATTGCATTTTCAACGATTTAAAATTTACCATTTTTCTAGTGACTTTCCTTCACAGAGGATTACCCGTTTGGCTCTGCCCTGTTCCCTTACTTTCTCTTATTTCTTCCAGCTTTTTCATCCACATCACTCCCTGTCCATTACCATCCAAGATCCATCTCACACACTCATCCACACTCAACTGTCCATCTTCCTCTCCTGTACACCTCTCTAACACATGTGCCGATGACTCCACCTCGTATCCACATACTCTGCACAAATTATCCTCTTCATCCATCCAATATCTACAAGATCTCACTCCTTCCCCCATTCTAAACCGTACCACCCTATTCCATTTGTCTTCCTTTTTCATCTTTTGCAAATATTCTGGTTCCGTCAACCCTTTGACCATCATATACCATCTATTGTACTTCGAATCCATAATCTTTCTCCATCTCTCTTCTCCTTGTCTTACTAATAGCTCTAATTCTATGTTCTGCCAATCCAGAACCCCTTCCTGCATATCACAAACATTCCTCATTTTTGTCCTTTCTTCCTCCCATTTCGAGTTTCCCAAATTTCCTCTCGTCTCCTTGTTCCGAACTTCGTCCAAGCATACTTGTGCTATCCTGCTCCCCTCCCCCCTTTTCAGTTTCTCTTCAAACCTCCAGGCTCTCTTAATTTGTCTAGTTACCATTTTTTCCCTTCCTAGTTCTTCCCTTATCATGTATCCTGGACAACTCCAACTGACCCCCATTACCCATCTCAGAAATCTCTCATGTATGCTTTCCACTTTCCTATGTTCCTTCCATCCCCAAACCTCCACTCCATAACACAACACCGCCCAAACCAACGCATCAAACAACCAAACCCTCATTCTCCAATCGTCCTTGAACCTTCTCTTTCCTATACCCCATACTTGGCCCATTACTTTACTCGCACTTTCGATTCTTTTCCTCACCTGCAAATCGTTTCCCCCTCCTGACTCAAACCAAAAACCTAGGTAACAGAACTCCTCCACAATTTCCACTGTTTGTCCGTTCATCTTCCAAACGTAACCTATTTTGGTCTTTTTATTTCTGAAGCACATCACCTTGGTCTTCCCTACGTTCACCGTCAGTTCTTTTGTTCCCACGTATTCTTCGAAAATTCTTATCATTAGGTTCATCCCCTTCTCATCGTCTGCTATTAGAACTACGTCGTCCGCGTATGCTAGGGAGTATAGTTTGCTATTACCCAGGATCGTCCCCCCTTTCCCTTTCTCCTTTAGCTTCTCCTCTAGGTCTGCCAGCAGCAAATTAAAAAGTAGTGGACTCAACGGGCACCCTTGCCTTAGACCTCTTCCTGTCCAGAAAACCTCCCCTTTTTCCCCGCGTATCTTCACCCTAATCCTGGTTTCAGTAAAAATTTCCTTTATCCTCTCCACCAGCCCTTCTTCTATTCCCCTCTCTTTCATTGCCTGCCATAGCACTTTTCTATTCACTGAGTCAAAAGCTGCTTTGAAATCTACAAACAAAGCGACTAATTTCCCTCTTTTTCTCCCTAAGTTTCTGTTAACCAAGTAGTTTTTTTTTTAAATGTTGTCTATTGTCCCCATCCCTTTTCTAAATCCCGTCTGGTTGTGTGGGATACTTTGCTTCTCTTCTATCTGATTCTCTAACCTTTTTCTTAGAATTTCTGTGTATATTTTATAGCCCCCTTGCATGAGAGTGATCCCTCTGTACTCTTCTACCTTCTTACCCTCCCCTTTCTTAACAAGCGGTACTACCAGCCCTGTCATCCACTCCTCCGGCCACCCTTCTCCTTTCCAGACCTTGTTGCATATCCTCCACATCACTTCCCTAATCCCTTCTCCTCCATACTTTATCGCTTCGTTCTCCTCCGTTTCTCCCTGGACTGTCTTTCTATTTTCCCCTTTGATCTTATTTTGTTCTCCCCCTAACAGACCCTTAAAATAATCCGTCCATTCCTCCATTTCTATTTCTTCATTCACGCCCTTCCTTCCTCCTCTTTCCCTGTTTATCACATCCCAGACCCTACCTTCTTTGATTGCTTTTTCTACTTCTTCCTTGTATTTCTCCTTTCCCCTTTGCTTTTTCCCTTCCAGCATCTTCTCATGTTCTCTTTTTCTCCTGTTGTACTCCGCCTTCTCTATTTCTCCTTTCCTCCACTTTTTTACAGACTCTTTCATTCTCTCCTTACTCTCCCTGCATTCCTCGTCCCACCATCCTCTCTTTCCCTCTTCTCTTCCTTCTTTTGTACCTATCTCATTCTTCACCTTCTCAATCGACCCTTTCAACCTTTTAATTAACGAGTCTACCCCCTCCTCCTTTTCATATCTAATATTCTCCTTTTCCATCTTCTGTTCAAACACTTTTAATTTATCTACCCCCCAGACTCCCATTTTCGTGTCCCTTTCCCCCCCTCTTTCCTTTCTCCCTCTGCCACGCTTATGGACGCCACCTTTCAGTGTAGCTATTACTGGGAAGTGTTCTGACCCTATCTCATTCCCTACATTCATACTGCATATCATATTACTCATTCTTTCTTCTGCCAAGATGTAGTCTATGATTGTTTCTCCCTTACCTATAAATGTAATCTCTCCTTTCTCATCTCCTTTCATGTTGCCATTACATATAAACCATCCGGTTTCTCCTATTATGTCTAGTAACTTCCTCCCCTCCCGGTCTATCTCCCTATGTTTGGAGCTCCTCATATATGCCTCCTTTTCTTCATCCCAAATCCCTCCCCCTTGCTCGCCAGTCCAGGCATTTAAGTCACCTCCTATCAAAACCAATTCTTCCTTCTTTTCCTCCATCCACCTCCTTATTACTCTCCAACCTTCCTCTTCCCCTCTTCTTCTATATACACAAACCACCGCTATTTTGACTTTCCCTATTATAATCCTTCTTACCATTGTTCCCTCCTTTTCTTCTCTGTCCTGCTCTATTTTACCTTTTACTGCCCATTCTTTTCTCACCCCTGATACCATGCCGCCCATTCCTCTACCTTTAACGTGTTCCTTCCTTGCCTCTTGCATTGTCCACACATACCCTTTAGGTAACAACCTTTTCATCCCCTTCCAATCCTTCTCATCCGCCCAGGTTTCACTCATCATAATCACGTCCCACTTTTCTAACTCCCGCCAGAAACCTTCATTCTTGTTTTTCAAGCCTGACACATTCCAGAAAGCTATTTTCACTTTTTTCTCCTCCCTTCCCTCCTCTATCCTCCTTACTTTTCTTCCGCCTTGCTTTTTGGAAACCCCCCTGTTTGCTCTCTAGCCTCTTTTGAATCTTCCTTTCTTCTATCTTTCTCAATCCTTTTTCCCTTTTTCCTTATTTCTTCTACTTCCTCGTCCCAGACCCACTCCTCCCCATTTATCCATAGTCTGTCTCGCCCTATCCATACCATGCATCCCTTTTTCCTCTCTATCCATGCTCTCTGTTCTATTTGCCATCTCCTTTTCCTCTCCCTCCAAGTCAAATCCTCTTCAATTCTCTCCCTTCTTCCTTTCAATAATTTTTTGTTCTCCATAATTTTCTTTTTCTCCTCCTCACTCCCTACTTTTACTACAAACATTCCTTCTTTTCCTTCCTTCGTCATTCCTAATCTCTTAACTCCTTCTACCCTTACCCGAATTCCAATATCTCTCAGCAGATTTTTGATTTCAATTTCCCCTGTTTCACTCTCTATTTTCAATCCCTTGACTACTATGTTATTTTTTCTCTTCGCCCTTTCTTCCCCTTCCAATCTTCTTTCGATCTCACTCAGTCTCTTCTTCATTCTTTCATTGTCATTTTGCACGTTATCACTCCCTTCTACTTTTTCCGCACTTTCTGTTCCCTTCCCCATATGCTCATTCCTAACTTCTAATTTGCTTACCCGTTCTTCCAGTTGTTTTATCTCCCTATTTGTCTGTTCGTCAATCTCTCTCTGTCTATTCTCTATGGCCTCTAGTTTACCCCATACCTTGTCTTTCTCCTCTTTCCAGAGTTTATCCCACTCTTCCCACTTTTCTCTTACTTTTCTCACTTCCCCCCTAACTTCTTTCCCCTGCCTATTCATATCTTCCAGACTCTTCCTTGTTTCCTCTCTAAACCCTTTTATGAGGGCCGCTAGCTTCTCAAACATCCCCCCATCCCCCCAATCTCTGTCTGGTGTTTTTCGTTTACTTTTCATTTTCTTGTTATCCTTGTCCCTTTCCGGATCATCTTCCCCTTCCTCTCTCTTCCTTTTATCTTCCCCTTCACTGCTAGTCACGTTCCCCTTTTTGTGCCATTCATCCAGACTCCTATTCGAGCCCGCTCTACCTAGCCTGTTGAGGCGCTGTAGGTTTGATGGTCTCCCGCGTTTCTGGCTCGTGCCTGAACCCCTTCTCTCCCTGGTCGGTGTCTCGAACGTCTCGTCATCGCTACTGTCAAATTCTCCCTTCTCCCCACTAACCACGCTCAAAACCTCGTCCGCTCTTGCTTCTTCCTCTCCCTGCCCTCTGGCGCCCGTTTGCGGGCTTCTTACCGTCGGCATCCCAGTATCCAACCTTACCCACTGTTCCACGACGCTACCCTCTCTTCACCTGCCTACCTCTTGCCCCCCTACCCGACAACCACCTTCTATACCTAACCTCAAAACAAAATTTGCACGTTTCAACTTTCCTTTCTCACAACTTATTTCCACCCTTTGCACACTTGCCTTCACTCACCCTTCTTCCTTTACCCCTGCTCTCCGCACTCACTGCCCTTTCTGCACCCACACACGCTGATTCCCTTCACCAAAGCCAAAAAACGCAACACTTGAATTATTGGTATTTTAAATAAAAAATTATTAGACTTCAAAGAATATTAATAATATAATATAATATTATTAACCATTTTTCATCATTTTGTTATTTAAAATATTAAAATTTACAAGCTAGCACAATTTCTGACTTTACTGGTGTTTTTTGTCGGAAATAAAATTTTGTATTTGAAAATCATTAGATTTCAAAGTAGATTCATAATTTTTTAACAATTTCAGGTTACATTGTTGTTTTACATAGAAATTTTGTATTTTCAAACACAAATCATTATATGTGATTTCAAAGAGATTTAGAATCGTTTAACAATTTCTGATTAGGTTAATGTGTTCGGGTTATCATAACACATTCTTGAAATTGACATTCCGAGTCATAAAATTAAAATGAAGATAAAATAAAAAGAGGATTCACAATCTTAAACATGCTGTTATGATATGTTAGTATTTCTCGTATCAAATTACTTTTATCAATGAAAAATCACTAGATTTTTAAGAATATTTACAATATTTGAACAATGATAGGATATTTTAGCGTTTTTCACCAGAAATCGATTATTTTGAATAGTAATTTTGAACAAAAATGCAACGATTTAATGTTCTATACAAAAATATTATACATCTATTAATTCTGAAGTTAAGATATTAATTTTCCTCAATTTATTGAAAATATTGCCCATACTTTTTTTCTATTAGTTCAAATGAAAGATACTATGTAATACAAAAATTTGATATCAATTAATATTAATTATATATTTTAGTTTAAAAATTGAGTGAGACAAAAAAAATAATCGCGCGATTAGCTTGCGTGTTTATTTTCTACTTTAATCAAATTTGTGGTGACTTATGAAAGTGTAGCATTTATTAATTTTCGTCATTACGTTGATCTTTCCTAAGAAGAAAAGTTTGCCCTTTAAAAAGAATCCTTTTTTGCGAAGAAAAATTCTCTTATTTTCCCCGTGATCCCTGTATTCTTTAACTTTTTGCGGATCCCGCTTTTATTTATTTTTTTATAATAAAACTCTATTTTGTCCTACTTTTCCTTCTCATTTGATTAACTGTAAATAAAAGTGGTAAAAACGAGTCTGATTTAGCCAGAAACCGTTTAGTCTGAAAGACAAGTTGAAAGTTGACGTATCCTTCAATGATCGGTCGTATGAATCATCGTCATCGCGATTCCCGCTTGGACGAGCAATTGGTACACTTGTTCAATCGCATTCGCATACTGGAGTTCAACGTTCTCTTGTTAACTTATTGGAAGCAGTACTCACCGGTTTATGGAAGACAAAATTAACAAATTCCGAAATTTAAACAAAAAACTTCATTAAAAAGAATGAATTATCATTAAAGTTGGTATTTTATTATTGATCTCCCAAGAATGAAATTAAAACGATTATCATCGAAGGAAACGTTTTTTTTTAATAGTATCTAAAAACATATTGTCTTTTTCATTTCCTTATCGTTTTTAGTTTTAATCTTATCATTGTATCTTATAAACCTTTATATATGAATTCTCTTTGCATGAGAAGCGTCAATGTAATTTTAAACGAGTGATAAAATGAGCCCACTATTCTTTCTTCTTCGATTAAAATAACTTAAAAGATTAATGGGCAATATACTGACTATTAATTAACCCGGAAAAAATTCAAATCAATAAATTACATAAAGTTAGATTCAGACTTTTATAGTCAAAACAAGGAATCTGAAATAAAAAATTAGTTTTGGCTGAATGTCATCACGAAAAATCGATCAGAATATTCAATTTACTGATGCAATTTCTTGTACACGCAATGCATAAGGCACTTTCTAATTGTCGATCGAGTCTGCTAATTAACTGCTCTATTTAGCGTTACGATATTCGTGGTGAAATGCTTTCGAATAAAATTTAACTACTCGGATCTGGACTGAAGTTTATCATCTTGAATTAATCTTCTCGGTATAACGAGCCTATTTTCTATTTAGGGGTTGTGCATAAATTACGTAACGCAGTTTTCCGACAATTTTTACCCCCCCCCCCCCCCCCCCCTATGTAACTCTTTTTCCGACTTTTCCCTATAGTTTTTCACCATTGTGTAATATTAAGCTGGACCCCCCCCCCCCCCACAAAGTGTTACGTAATTTATGCACGAGCCCTTATCGCGATTAGATCCAGTTAAGAGTTACGGCCAGTATTACGCAATTTTCCCTTAACATTAGCCCAGAACATAGTTTTCTTATGGAAAATTCCGTAACGGCAGACAGTCCGTAAAAGATCCTTTTACTTTATTATTCCTACGAATACGAACAATATTCAACCTTTTTATAAAGTAAATTGACTTTGTAAACCAAAGAAGCATGTTATTTCTAAAATGGCTTTTGCTTTTGAAACTTTGGTGTATTTTTAAACTAAAAAATTAAAAAGCAGTTGTTTTATTACAATTTTAAAGCTTATAAGTCTGTTTCTCTCCATTAAGTAAAGCCTTGAAATTTTTATTCCTTGTAAACTAACTAAATTCAATTTTAAAATTTATTTATTGTCTGAAAACTTCAATCAGTATTTTAATTATTTTATATAAAATTATAATTTTTTGTGAAACCATTGCTGATGGAGAAGAATCCATTATTTCCTTGATTCAGTCACAGAAAAGGTAAAAAAAAAAACAAACAATGAATTCACAATAAATCGGAATATAACTAATTTGTTCCTAAGATCTATTTTCCATGATGCATATTCTTTATAACTTTTCAGTAAATAAAACACAGTTTTCAGATGATCGTTGGTTCTAATGTTTCTGCGTATTATCCCTTCTAGAAAAAAATGATTGGACCCGATTGAGACCGATTAACAGGTGAATCGTTTTGAATTGGTATTAATAGGGACAAAATTTTGTTCATCGTTCTCAATCGTTTTCAATCGGGACAAGCGTTTGAATCGTTCTCAATCGGGTAGGTGCATAGAGACGTCGATCGGAAACCTAACTCTAAAGACCGACTAAAAATGCGTGCAGTTGACAATATAATTTGGTGTTTTTTGAACCTGGATTCAGTGATCTTTTAAATTTTTTGAGTCTTTCACGTGTTGGGTCTTCGGATTTGTTCAGGTAAAAGTGTTGGTGGTCTTAGGGGGCTGTTAAATATTATTATGGGGTTGGAAATGTAGTTTTTGGTTTTCTGAAGGTGACTTGAATGATTATTTCAATTTTTCAAATATTTTTTTAGTGCTTTACGTAGAGACATTTAGGATTTATCGAATTAAAAGTGGAAGGGGTGGTCTTAG
>CAKNXH010000822.1:0-28267 GCA_932178445.1 Andricus quercusramuli | reverse complement strand
GAGACATTTAGGATTTATCGAATTAAAAGTGGAAGGGGTGGTCTTAGGGGGTTATTGAATATTATAATGGGGTTGGAAATATAGTTCGAAGTTTTCTGAAGGTAACTTGTGTGATTATTTAAAATTTTGAAATTTGTTGAGTGTTTTACGCGAATACTCTTAGGATTTATTAAGGGGTAACACCACTCTAGGATTTTCAAAAAATCGATTTTTTTTTTAGCTTAAAATGTATTTTAGGGGCCTAAAAACAATGTGCACTTGGTCCCATCGCAAAAAAATGTTAACAGGTCGAAATCTTGATTTCGCCGAAGCGCTTCGAAGCGTGCACTGAGCATTTAGTAAAACTTTAAACGCGTTTTTCTCGAAACCACATTTTTCGAACTGGCCGGACAGATTACTCGGGCATCAGCTAACGGATTGACTTCAAATTTGGACAGTAGCTTCCTAATTACATTCTTCAAGGAACTACGTAACCGTTTTTTGATTGGACGTAAACTTTTAATTTTATAAACAATTTTCAGCCTTTTTTTTGCAAAAAATCGATGATATATAGATTGAAAATTTTTTTGGTTTCTTGTTCCAAGTCTCATACATTTCAAGTAAACTGTCCGGCCGTGGAGACGTTTTAAAAAAAGGCATTTCGCGAAATCAGCTGCATCGGCGCCATTTTGTATAAAAATGTAAATAAAAAAATATTTTTCCATACTTCAATATATGCTTGAACATCCCTTTTTAAAAAGAAATCCTATCCCCTCTTTAATATTCTTTAAAAAAATTCACAAATTCAGTCTTATTTTCGGCCTCTAGAGTGGTGTTACCCCTTAAGGCAAAAGTGGAAGGGGTGGTCTTAGGGGGTTGTTGAATATTATCATAGGGTTGAGAATATAACTTGTAGTTTTCTGAAGTTGACTGGGGTAATTATTAAAAATTTTTAAATTATTTGAGTGTTTTACGTAGAGGCTTTTGGGATTTGCTATTGTAAAAGTAGTAGTGGTGGTCTTAGAGGGTTGTTGAATATTATCATGGGGTTGGAAATATAATTTTTGGTTTTCAGAAGATGACTTGGATGATTATTTCAAATTTGTTTATATTTTTTTATTGTTTTACGTGAAGACATTTAGGATTTATCAAATTAAAAGTGGAAGGGGTGGTCTTAGGCGGTTATTGAATATTATAATGGGGTTGGAAATATAGTTCGAAGTTCTTTGAAGGTAACTTGTGTGATTATTAACAATTTTGAAATTCGTTGAGTGTTTTACGTGGATGCTCTTCGGATTTATTAAGGCAAAAGTGGAAGTGGTGGTGTTAGGGGGTTTTTCAATATTATCATAGGGTGGAGAATATGACTTGTGGGTTTCTGAAGTTGACTGGGGTAATTATTGAAAAAATTTTAATTATTTGAGTGTTTTACGTAGAGGCTTTTGGGATTTGCTAAGGTAAAAGTAGTAGTGGTGGTCTTAGGGGGTTGTTTAATATTATCATGGGGTTGGAAATATAAGTTGGGGTTTTCTGAAGGTGATTTGGGTGATTATTTCAAATTTTTTAATTTTTTGAGTGTTTTCTGTAGAAGGTCTTCGGATTTGTTCAGGTAAAGGTGGTAGGACTGGTCTTAGGGGTTTTTTGAAATTATTATTACGGGGTGGGAAATATGACTTGGGATGTTCTGTGCCACAGAAATATTTGGCAAGCAGCTACCGCACGTTAGTTCTCTTCTTAAGAATTAAAAAAATTGAAAAAAGGGAGGTGGATACCCGGGTACCCCGTTACACCGATGAAGGGGGTTTTTATATAATTTGCAAACTAAATTTCAAAATGAAAATAAAATAATATTGTTAATTTATTTGAAAAATAACTTATAATAACCTGTTTAATTATTATACTTAGGTATCAAAACCAAAAAAAAATAAATAAATAAGCCGCAACCACATTAAGCAAATTAACATGTTAATGACAAATAATATGATAATCTAATGAAAATTACTACAAAATAAGTTATTTCAAAATATGTTGATGGCTGCTCCTTGATCGCGAGGGAATTATTCAACAATTTTACATCTTTTTAAAAGTTATCTTTTACAGAGATGTAAAAAAAGTGACTACACATTTTAAAATAATTCTCGCGAGATCAATGTGCTGCCACCAACATAATTGCAGATTTACTTTATCTCGAGTCCCGATTGAGAACGATAGGCAACGATAGCCGGCCTCAATCGTTCCGAATCGGTGCGACCCGATTAAGAAACACAATTGGGAACGATTTAAATTTTTGTTCAATCGTTCGCAATCGGATCCAATCATTTTTTTGTAGAAGGGATTGAATCATAATATCTCTGCAACCCTTTTTAAACTAGGACCTTTGTCTTATGAACTGTACAAGAAAATCTGAATAATACGAAAACTTTTTAACCACTTTTCTTAGTGATTTTTATAGAAATTATTTTTTGTTTTTATGACAATTATATTGACTTAGATCCGTTTTCGTCAATTATATAACAGCTGATTATTTGTCTATTTTCACTTTCCAATGGAGTTTTTTAGATTTCCTGCATTTTTCAATTTTATAAAATTATTTCCCATCCACGTGGTTGAATTCGTGTTCTTTTTTGTACGATTTACAAAGTTTCTGGTGTAAGTTCGATTTTCATCTCTTATACCGACAGTAATTTGAAAATAATATTGCTTAGATCCCTTTTCGACAATCATCATACTCTGTGGCCGCAAAACTTCATTTGAAACCAAAATGATGAATGTTCAACAAAAAAATGAATTTTTAATCAAGAAGTTCAACCAAGTAGTTGAATTTTCCTTAAAAAAAAACTATTAATTTTCAATGAAAAATAAAATAGTTGATATCTCAACCAAAAATATGTTAATTTTAAATCAAAAACAGTCGGATCAAAAACAGAAAGATTTTTCATTCAAGAGAAAGAAAAATCTCAACCAAAACAGATTTAATTTTTGGCCAAACAGTTGCACTTTTAACCAAAAGAGATCAACTTTCTACCAAAAGATGTGAATTTCCCACCAAAAGAAAGACCTTTCATTCAAGAAAGAAAAAAATGTCAACCAAATTGATTAATTTTTAAGCCAGTAAGGTTACTTCTCTACAAAAAAGTTGAATTTTTTATCCAAGAATATGAATTTTGAACAAAAAGTTAATTTTTAACCAAATAGCTGAAGTGTCAAACCAAAAAGATGACTTTTCAAAAAAACAGTTGATTTTGAACCAAATTGTTAAAATTTAAACGGGACCGATAAATTTTGAACCAAAAATGGAATAGTTAAATTTGCAGTTCAAACAAATATTTTCAAACAAAACAAGTTCTACATAAAATAGTTACATTTTCAACCAAAGATATGGATCTTCAACTAATAAAATGAATTTCTAATAAAGTAGTTCAACTTTCAACCAAATAGTTTAATTTTTAATCAAAAAGATTAATTTTCTACAAAGAAAAAGACAAATTTACAACAAAATACATAAATTTCCAACCAAATAATTAAAGTTTCAACTAAAAACGACGAGTTCTCAAGATAAAATTCAGTAGCTGAAATTTCATTTAAAAATGGATTCGTTAAATTTTCGATCAAAAGAAACAAACGAATTTTCAACAAAATAGTTCAATCTTCAACCGAGTAGTAACATTTTTAAGCAAAACGGATGAATTCTGAACCAAAAACATATTAGAAAGTTTTTCCATTAAAAAGAATTAACTTTCAGCGAAAAATGGTTAGATTTTCTTAACGGGTTCTATTAATTCAGTTTGTATTCAAGCGAAAAAATGAGAAATAGGTGCAATTTCTTGAAAGCAGGGGAAAAAGAGGATTCTTTTAAAAAAAGGGTAAAGAGAAGAATAGGAGTAAGAGTGTAACGTTAGTTGTAAAATAAATACCCCCTCTCCCTGGCAATGTGACCTATAATAGTTTCTGAGTGGCTCCTTTAAATCCTCCTATGGAAATCCGACTTTTACACGTTTTTTTTTCAAATTCCGTGATTTTCCCTGACCAAAAAAAAATCCCTGACCCTGGGAATGGTAATAGACCCTCTGTGCCTATTTATTTTCATTTGACCAAAACACTATTTACGCCCCTTTTTAAAAAACGGCTTCAATTATTAATCTGAGTATTGAGGCCTTTGTTGATGAAACTTATGAATAAAATCTGTTTAGAATACGTTCTCACCCGTGACGCGACAAAGCGGATCATGAATTTTGGATGGAAATAACGGTTCTGGCAAGTCTCTTAAAAATCTCCTCAAAACGGTTGCCACATCGTGTTCAGAGTAACAGTCTTTGGTGACTTGGGTAGCCCAAGCATCTCGTCTGAAAGCCTCCAGTAATCGCACAACCGCACTACTTGATCCACTACGACGATAAATTCCCTCTGACATGATTCCTGCAAGCAGAGTGGAAAACATTATTCATTATTATTGTCGTTCTTCGTACTATCTTTAGATGTCGCATCCCATCTCTTATCTTAATGATACACTTCCTCTGCAATTTTTATTCAAGCAAATTCGATACTCTACATGTCATTAAGTCAGGTAGTTTCCTTTATTGTATATTCAACTCATTTCTATGATTACAAAATTTTTAAATTACGATGGCTTGAAACTGATGGATGAATTCCTCTTTACTCTTGCTGAACGTTTTTCGAAGTGCAGCTGATTAACAGTTATAACACACCAATTCCCTCTTCTCTCGGATCAAAGCAATTTTTTCCCACGAGAATGTTGTATATGCACTTTATGTGTGTCACGAGGCCACAAGATCAACAAGCTAACAACTGATATTAAATTGTCTACTCAGCTGATTCTGAAATTTCGATAAAATAATTCTACCAACTTGAAAACTAAATAATTATGTCTTTCCGCTTTATGATTTATTTCACAAAAAATGGTAAACTACAGTGAGAAAAAAAACGTCAGTGACTCATTTGACTCAATGAATTTTCTGCTGGATGAATCTGAAGGTGAGTCAATCAATTATTCATTGCCTGAGAATTTATGAAAGAATTATTATTTCTTCTATAATATGGAAATTAAATTTCAAGGTGGATCAAAATAGTTTTCATATTGAGAGTTAATCTGTGCTAAATTTGTCACTTGATAAATGAGAAGTGCAATTGTCTGGGCATTAATGATAACAAGCAGTACAAACAATAACAATATGTAAGAAAGTATCGCAAATCTATTAGCAAATATTTGAAAGATAAGGAAACTCTTTGCCGATCAATAAAAATTGATTGACGACTATAGATCATTGTAATACTTAGAATGGTGACCCAAATGCAAAAAAATGGTTTTTGACCAAAAATGCTTGAATTATTAGAAAGATTATTTTAAAAACTGGCAGAAAATGCACATACGCAAAGCGCGCATTAATATCTCTGGATTTGTATTTTCATATATTAAAAATATAAACAATTTAAAAATTCATTATTAACGAAAATTTTTAATATCAAGATTAAAAAATTTTCGAAACAACAAATAAAAAATTAATAATTGAAAATTAAAAGCAATTGGAAATTTAAAAAATATATATACTGAACGATTTTTAATTGAAAACGTTCCAAATCAAACAAGTTTAGTTCAGGCAAAATTTTGAAAAAAAGGACAATAATTCCAATGGAATCTAAAGGAATTGAATTTGTATCATTTCTAAATAAAAGCGTATAAAAATGAAAAAATGAAAATAAGAAGCTCTTAAAATTGAAACATTTTAGATTAAAATTTTTAAAATAGGACAATTTCAAAACGTTAAAAAATGAATATTTTCTGCATAAAATTAAAAAAATTGGATCAGTTAAAATTCAAGGGAATTGGAATTGTATTATTTCCAGTTGAAAGCGTTGCATACTGAAAACTTTTGAATTTGATTAATTTTTAATTCGAAGCGATTAAAATTTGACAATGTAAAATTTAAATGTGAAAAGAATCTTTTAAAGTTAAAGCTTATGAAATTCTAGAATTTTAAATTTTCATTGCATACAAAATTATTAATTAACATTCGAATAGATTAGAGAAATTTTTCTAAGATCAAAAAATATTTTCACCTTTCAAAATTAAAAATTTTTCAGTGATAAACATTTAATAACATTTTAAAACGTTTTTTTACAACATTAGAACTTTAAAATTTTTTTCTAACTGAAAAAAAATTAGTAATTGTGAGGTTTTAATTTTAATTGCAAAACTAATACTGATGAATGGGAAAAATTGAATATCAAAAATTAAAGAAATTATTCAAATACTGAGATATCAATTTCAGATAGTTTAATTTTTATCAAATCTTATTTTGAACAGAATTTTTAACTTTTTAATTTCAAATCGTGTACTTTTTAACACTTCATTTAGAATTATTATTCATTCTTAAAATTTTCGAATCAAATATTTTTTAATTTTAAGTTATTCATTTTTTCCAAATCTTCAACTAAAACCCGGAAATTTTTTAGATATTATATTAAAAAATATAAAAAATATAAAACAAGATTGCTATATAACAATTTTAAGCACTTCAAGTCGAAATTCAAACTTGAAGCGTTAAAAATTAAATAGAAATTTCTTTAGGAACTGAACCATTCTCAAATAAGGTTCTTGAAATTAATTCGTTAAAAATAATTAATTTTCAAATTGCGCATCATGATTTTCAAAGTTATATCATTATAATCTGAAGTGCAAAAAAACTAATAACTTGAAAATGAATGAGATGGCTTTTATATGTAAGGGGAAAAACTTCATGTTGGAGGCAATAATTATTTTACAATATGTCAAACTGACGTATATACAGTAAACCATCACATCAACATGCCAGAAAAATTCGCGAGCCATAAAACGCGAAAAACAAGCAAAAACATAGGAGCTTCAATGTGGACAAAGTGAATTAATGAATTGAAGATTATATATAATTTCAGTATACCTTTTTTAAATGTACTAGAAGAGAAAATCTTATATGATTTCAGAACGATACATGATTTACAGAAATTTCTTGATTAAAGCGAGAAAATTAAAGTTAATTCAATATGAATGACACCAATTTTTTCCTTTACTTACAATTCTTTAAAATTAACAGATTACTTTTCTCGCTAACCATATTTTTGATTTTTTAAACACTTAAAACACATTAAAAATACATTTTTAAGATATTTCCGGATGAAATATTCAATAAGTTAGAATCAAAATTCGACTATTTGAATTGGATTCGGATTTTTTTTAAGATTCCATTTCCCGCGTTTTCTGGACATAATTGTTCTATAAGTGTATTAAATTATTTAATTTTTTTATCAAAATGTTATTTGTAAAGTTCAAGAGTAGATAAGAAGAATGTAAAGTTTAAATGCATGATGAAACTGAAAAAAAAAATGAAAATCCATAATGTAACATTTTATTCAATCAAGATAGACGTATACCATATCATTGTATCATTTATATGAAATAATAATTGAAGAAACCCAAAATTTCCACACACGGTTAATTTTTGATACTTTTAGTAAAAATTTGAGCTTCACATTACATCTTAATCCTGTAGAATGACAAATTATATTTTCTTTTTCGAGATTTTTTTCCAGATGAATACTTCTTAGAAAGAAAAGCGGAAAAATCTGGAATTTACAGGGTATTTTCAAGATTTTCGCTATTCGTGAATAGCGACTGAAAAGCATTTTTGGTTAAAAATTTAACTACTCAGTTGAAAGTGGAAATACTTTCTTAAAAATTAATTTTTTGTTGTTGATGATTCATCATGTTAATTGATAACTTTTTTTTGTTCAAAATTCCATGTTCCATTAAATATTTATCTTTTCAAGTTTAAAATTTAACTACCCGACTAAAAGTTTTACTATTAGGTTGAAAATTCCTTTAAAATTTCAAATTTGGTCGAAAACTCATGTATTTTGTTAAAACTTAATGTTTGTTTGCAGAAAATTAATCCTTTGTGTTCATTCGTCAGTTGAGTTAAAAAATAATAACTTTGGTTATAAACCCACATAGCACATTTTCCGAAAAAACCAGGTCTGTCCCAGGTTTAGACCTACGCTTTTCCCGAAAAAACCTAGGACAGACCTGGGTTTTTCGGGAGTGTGCTATGTGGGAAAATTAAGTATTTGATTTGAAATCCGTTTTTTATTAATAATTAATTTTTTTAACTAAAAATTTAAATATTCCATTTTCTATCGAAAATTGATCTTTTTTTATAGATGTTAAATCATTTTGGTTGAAAGTTTATCTGCTTGGTTAAAAATTTAATTATTCCATTAAAAATTCATCTATTTTGCTCAAAATTGGTATTTTTTGGTAGACAATTAATCTTTCGGGTTGAAAATTCAATTATTTGTTTGAAAAGTCATTTTTTTCATTGTCAATTCATCACTTTAGTTAAAAACTAATTTCTTTGGTTAAAAATGTAACTATTGCATTTTTGCTAAAAAATAAATTTTTTTATTTGAAAATTCACTTATTTTGTTGAAAACTCGTCTTTTTTTAGGATGAAAATTCAATTCTTTTGATAGAAAATTCATATTTTTGTGTTATGAATTCAACTTTTTTCTCACAAATTCGTCTTTTTGACTTGAAAACTCAACATTTTGGATGATATTTTTTTGTTTATTCTCTGAAAAATCTTGCTTAGTTGAAAACTCAACTCTTTTGTTAAAAATTACTTTTTTTTATTTATAAATTAGTCTGTTTTGTTTGAAGATTCGAATGATTTCTTGAAAATTCGTATTTCTTTGTTTCATTCAAGTGTTTGTGATTGAAAGTCAAAATACTTTTTGGTGGAAATACCGACTATTACATTTTTCGTTGAGAATTCATCGTTTTTATCGATGATTCATCAATTTGGTTGCAAATTTCCTTTTTCTAAGTAAAAAATTAATGATTTTAACTGAAAATCTAGTTCTTGAATTTTTGGTTGAAAAATTATTTCTTTGTTTAATTCAACTGTTTGTGATTGAAAGTCAAAATACTTTTTGGTAGAAATATCGTCTATTACACTTTTCGTTGAGAATTCATCGTTTTTATCGATGATTCATCAATTTGGTTGCAAATTTCCTTTTTCTAAGTAAAAAATGAATGATTTTAACTGAAAATCTAATTCTTGAATTTTTGGTTGAAAAATTATTTTTTTGTTTTGATAACTGGACTATATGCTTGAAAGTTCATGTATTTTACGTATGTCTCACGTAATTTAAGGATGACCCCTATAAAATTATGTCAAAAAGGGCGAAATAGCGAGCGTTTACAAATTTTAGGTTTTGGTGAGTAACTTAATTTACAGAACTCATTAATTAAACATTTCAATCAGTAGTTGTGAAATTAATGAAATTTTTTGTCAAGAAGATTGAATTAACCTTCGGGTGTAATTTTTGGTCATGGCAAATACCAATTTTAATTTTGCTGAATATGTCTGGTCTTAGTTAAATAGTAAAATATTACATTAATAAATCTTAAATTTTTGTCAGTTTTATTATGCACACAAATGGAACATTCTTTTTATATATTTATTTATATATTATTTTCTTCGAGTTTTTCAAATTACCCAATTGGCATTAAGGAAAAGCGACAACAATGCTCTCGAGATTTTCGTGACACACCTGTTTTTAGAGAAGGATTGTTTTAAAGGATTCGAATGTAAATCGAATATAAGTTCACATCCTGTTACCGGATATTTTGTCGGTTGACTATTTCCGGAGACTCACCGTGAGCGTAAATGAAATTGATGCATTTATCGAGGATGACAGGCACATTATCTTGGTTAAGTTGTTGTTGATCCAGAGCTGGCCCACAATTCGTGGCTGCTTGATATAAAGCGTGTCGCCACGCTGCAGCTTCAGTTGGTAAAGGAGCTGCCAAATGAAGTGCTCCAGTGCCTCCAGCATCAACCACCACCACAGGAATATTTCCAACTCCAGATTTTGGACCATCTTGTTCTCTTAATACTGATAATTATCCAAAAAAATACATATTATTATCCCCCATAATCCCAATTTTGGATTTATACACTCCCCGCTGAAACTTTGGGTACGTTGATATTTTTCAACAATCTCAATGTACCTACACTTACAACGGAGAGTGTGAAATAATATAGCATATTTTTTCTGGAATTCTGAAGATGAAATTCAGAGTGGAATTTCTATAGCGTCCTTGCAAAAATTCCACAGAATATATGTAGAATTTATGTAGTTCTTAACAAACAAATAAAAACTGCAAAATAATGTTAATGTCACTCCATGGAATTGACTATTTATATTAAACAAGAATTTGAATCGCAACAAAAATTATGTTACTTTTGAGCGTAAGTCATGTATTGAAATCAAATAAATGCTTTAGTGGCCATTCATTAATTAAGTAAGGGTCCCGAGGGGGAGGGTTTTTTTTTAAATCTCTACATGACCTTACCTCGGGGGTGGGGGGTTAAAACCATTCTTAAGTAATATCTTACTACGTCAATTACTACTCTATTTTATTTGCTCTATCTTTAAGATTGTTTTAAATTTAGTCGTTCATAATATGTTACGCAAATTATTCCTAGTTTGTATCTTTTTACTTTTTATGAATAATTTTTTTTTCTTAGTATATTTCAAATCTGATCTTTTATTAACTATTCAACGCTATTTAGAAAAATTCTAAGGTAGATATTACGTAAGAAAGGGGGGGGGGCAGAATTGGTGCTCTTACCCTACATTCCAAAATGTTGTTTTTGAATTTAAATGCTTTGAAATTTAAATTTAAAAACTTTGGAATTTGAGAGAGTTCTAAATTCAAAATCATAACTCATCCTCGCCTGTCGATTATTACATTTCTAAATTTTGTATAGATTTTAAAAAATGTTCACTGCAAATTATCAAAACTATTGGAAGTTAATTGTAATTTAATTTTTCAAGGTTCTTAAAAAGGATAAAAATTCCAAACTATTGTTAATAATTATACAGAAGGTTTTTTTTAAATAAAAGAAGACTATTATACCATTATTTCATGACTTCTTCATTATTTTTTAAACTTGAACTTCATGTGATCTATCTGTAATTCAATACGCGAAAATGAACATGAATGAAGCTGGCAGACGTTGGAAATGTAAAACCGAGGCGATATTTGCATTTTGTGAAATGTCTTGTTATCAATCACTGGAATAATATAGATATATATAGTACATATGATTCATATACTATCATATACATATGACATTTTAGCTGCGCAATAGGTAAGCGTAGACATTGGCAATAATTTTCGTAATAAATGAGGTCATGAAATAAAAACTTATATTTACTTAGGGCCGTCCATAAACTACGTTACCAATTTGAGGGGGAGGGGAGGGGGTCAGTGCAATTAACGGTTTCTCGTTTTTAGCTTAAATTCGAACTAAATTATTAGAACCCAACAAGAAAAATTAACTAATTTTGGTTGAAAAGTCTACTATTATATTTTCGGTTGAAAAGACCTCTTTTTTATTGTCAGAAAATCAGCTACTCGGTTAAAAGTTTAACTACTTAGTTAAGAATTCATTTTTTTGTTGTTATAGATTCATCTCTGTTTAAAAATGAAACTATTCTATTTTTATAAAATTGAACTTCTGTGTTAAAAAATCATCTTTTGGGTTGAAAATTCAACTACATGGTTGAAAGTTGAACTAGTTTGTTAAAAATTCCTATCTTTTTAAGATTCACCTCCTTGGTTGAAAATTTAACTATTTATTCCATTTATAGAAAATGAATCTTCTAGGTTAAAAATCATCTTCTGGGTTGACCTATTTTTTTAAAAATCCTTTTTTTTCAAGATTCATAATTTTAGTTGAAAATTCATCTCGTCTGTTGAAAATGTAATAATTTTGATGAAAATTCATTTTTCTTTGGCTTATAATTAATTTTTTAACTATAACAATGTAACTATTACATTTTTGTTAAAAAATGATATTGTTTATTGAAAAATGATCTTTTATAGTTGAAAATTTAGGTACTTTATTAAAAATTCATCTTTTTGTTCAAAAACTAATCTTCGTGGTTAAAAGGTCATCCTTTTTGCTTAAAAATGTAACTGTTTGGTTCTAAATTAATCTGGTTAGGTTAAGGATTCAACAATTTGTGTTGTAGAAAATTAAACTATTTGGTTGAAAATTAACTTTTTCGTAAAAAATTAATATTTTTGGTTATTTGACTATTTGGTTAAAAATTTAACTTTTTGATAGAAAATTAACTTTTTTGTTAAAATATAATATTTTTGGGTTAAAAATTCAACCAGTTTGTAGATAATTCGTCCTTTTGGCTTAAAACATGAAATTTTTTTTGAAAATTGATGTATTTTGTTAAAAATTCGTCTTCTTTGGTAGAACATTAATCTTCTTGCTGTAAAATTCATCTTTTTGGTTCAAATTTGAGCTAGTTTGTTGAAAAATCCTATTTTTTAAAGATTCGGCTATTCTGTTTGAAATTGAAGTTTCTTGTTGAAAATTCGTCTTTCTGGTTGGACAATTAATCTTGGAACGAGGGGGACGGGAGGGACGGGGAGTCAAAAATAGCTTGAAATTGGTGAGGTAATTTATGGATGACCCCTTATTCGGGTAAAATGGCTCTATAATGTAAGTCCCAAGTCTATTATTTATAAACTTGATAAAATATACAATAATAATGTTCAATTCAAAATCTTGTTTAGATTTTCAACAAATGGCTATATGAAGTTTTATACACTATTTAACTTTTCTAATTTTTTGTTGACCTATTCTAGTTCTTTTTTTAAATCAATGTAACTATTTTTTCCAATGAACTGCTCGGTGAGAAGTTTCTCGATAATTCGACAATTATTTGGACGTAATACTATCAGTTGGTCCTAAATTTAGGCAATAAGCTTTGATTAAATGAACGTCTCAAGGTTGAATTAATACAGCATTAACGATCTTTTTTTTGTCTGAGCGTCCTGTTTTCGATTATCTGGGCCTGCGCATTGAATACATTTTTTGCGATTTGTGTAAAAAGTACACTAGGTCATCAGGTCTGTTAATCCTTTGAACTTTTTTTTTAATTGATCAACTATAAAAGGACTTTATATGGGGATTAAAATCCGAATTTTCAAAAAATTGGGTATTCTTTCATGATTAAACCGAAAACTTCGAAAACTGAAATACACGAAAACATTTTTTTCTCTTATTGTGTTATAATTAGCGAAATTAATTCTAATTTCCAGGTTACAAGGTACATGATTATTTCTTTAAATTCAGTTTTTAGATTTCGAATAAGAGTCATTTTTATTTTTAAGAGACTTACCTATGCAGCGTGCTTTTCTCAGATCAATTTTTTCCAAAATAACGGGATTTAAAGTGCGAGTGTAAATCAAAGTTCGTTGTTGTAAGAGAACCCAGGCAGGGAACCAAGAGCCCGTGACGCCTTCCTAAAAAAAGAAGGATTCAGGAATTATATTTTGCCACTTTTTCTAATTGTAGTTCTGTACTTTATTTCACGGTACTATATTTGGCTTTCCCTTCTATTTCTATTTTTACTTTATTAAAACAATTTAATTTTTATAGTGCTAAATATTATGTGCTACTTTATTTGTATTATACTTACAAATATACGGGACAAAGGTTATTGACTGAGTTTGCACATTATACGGAATTTGCAGCTCGTGCTTTTTGCTGCTCTATTATTTTTTGCAGAGTTAAATTACTTATAAAATTTCGAATATTATTCAACACCAAATTATTGATTAGATTATTAAATAGGCTGTGTCTCGTCGTCCCGAAAAACTAGGGGGGTTGGACAAATATTATTTATGTGGCCAGTCACAGGGGTGCCTTCCCGCCCCCACCCGAAAATTCGGGACGACTAGCCAAGCTTATGAAAAATATTGCACTAGTCATCCCGAATTTCGGGACGACGTGACACTGTATATTAAATAAATGGGTATTTTGTATTTAGTAATTAAATTTACCTTTAAATAGGCCCAGCCTGCCCTAGTCAGTAGAGAGGTGTATTTTACAGGGAACACAGGTGTTATAGTCTCCAAAATCCTTTGGGCCCAAATTCTTCTTTCAGTAATACCTTTTGCATAGAAAACGTGAACACAGGGCCTCCCTTCACAATGAATTGCGACGCAATGTACATTTTCACCCTCGACTAGTCTGGAAATTAAAAAATAAATTCTTCATAGATAATTTTTATTCAAAAATATTGAAATTTCAGTGAAAGTTAAGGCGCACCTGTGATACTATTTTTAGATCTAATTAAGATATTTGAGCGATCCAAATTCCAAAGGATTATTGAAAGGTTCTGAACTTATTAACAATTTATAGAAAATATGTAATTGTTTGAGATTTGAGTTTTCTTTAATCTCGAAGGCACTTTGAGTTCGAAATCTACTATATTTAAATCTTTGAAGTTTAAATAGAAAATCCGTACTCCGTATCGAGCTGCACGCATTCGTAATTAATTGTTCTCGTTTTGGAAGGAAAAAACAAACAACAGAACCGTCGATCTATTAAAAACCTAAAGAAAATAATTTATTTTTGACTACAATTTTTGGGTCATGCCCTGCAAGTAGGGCATATCCGTGGTAATCTTCTGTCACAACAAATAAATAAAAATCTATTTTAATTTCTTCAAGATTCAACAAACTATGGGATTTTCGAAGGGATCTTGGTAAATCTTACCCGCGTTTGAACTTAATTAAATTTTTTTTTATTTCTCTTAAGTAGGTATACATTTATTATTTTTATCAAACATACACAATATTTAATAAACTAATTCAATAATTACTGCAGTAATTATTGATTTTTTATAACAATAGTATCAGTATTTTTATGATCAAAACTTTAAACTGCGAATCGATAATGAAAGGTCATGAAGGCCCTGAATACGCAGATATCAGGAAATTCAACAAGTCCAATAATAGAAGCTTTTATCTATCCAATGATAAAATTAGTGAACCTTCTTCCGCATTTGATCTAAAGCCCACTGAATGAGTCATTTGCAGGGTGGCCGTAAAACTTCATTTTCAAAATTCCCTTTTCTCTGCCAAATTTCTCATTTTCCCTGACCATTATTATATAAATGATGAGCGATTTTCTATATAGAATTTTTTTCTGCATACATATCTTCTATATCTTCTCATTAATATTTAAATATCAAAATTTTAATATATTATATATATTTATGATATATATATATATATATATATATATATACGATTTCTTTAATAAATCTGAAATCAAAATCTTCGACATTAAACTATATTAATAATTAATATTAATATTTTATTCTTTTTTAATCAAATCGGTAGCTTTTAAAATAAAAAATGCATAGCTTTAATGAATGAAATTTAAAAAATCATTTCTTTTTTTCAAAATTAAGAGTTTTATGTTTGGAGAAATAAATATTTTCGAGGAGGATTTCTTATTTTCCAAAACCCTTTCTGCATTAACCTGTAGAAATTGCATTGCAATGCCTCCCGCGCGCTGTGACGCTCGTATAATATTGTTAGTATTTTATAAATGGAATAAAACAGTTTTAAATTTATAAATGTTTAATTTATTATTTCAGAGCATAAGACAATTCAAGAAGAATTCGATGAAATTCATAAAAATTCATGGTGAATTAAAACTGTTTTAATGAATTGAAAACGATTAAAAAATATGAAGAAATTCCTGAATTCAGTAAATCTGAAATAAGTTTAGAAAAATGTTAAGGAATTCAAAATAATTTTATGAAATACCTGAGAATTCAAGGTGAATTTAGAAGTCTTCAGGATGAATTAAAAAAAACCAACAAAAAATCCATTGATTCTTTCAAAATATTTTAAAACCTTATAGGTCCTGTAAACTCGTTCCAAAATTCTAGGAAACTCTTTAAAACCGCATGCATTTTTTTAAAATCCCCTCACATCCTGGGAAATTCCTTAATTTTTTTCAATCTCTTGAAAATCCCTTGAAATATTTTAAAATACCCTACAATATTTTAGACCAATTTAAATCCCTTTTAATTATTGAAATCAATTAAAAATTCCTTAGATCTCTTTAAATTCTCTAAAATTGTTAAAATCTTTTGAAATGCGTCGAAACTTTTCAAAGCTCTTGACAATTCCTTAGAATCTTTTAAAATATCCTAAAATCTTTCAAATTCTTTAAAATCTTGGAAATATCTTGAAATATTTAAAAATCTTTAAAATCCTGCGAAATCCTTCCTTTCTTGTGAATGAATTGTTTGAAACGCATTAAAATATTTTGAATTCCCGTGAAATTACATAAAATCTAACTAGATATATGCACTTCTGAAATCCTGGAAAATTTATCAGAATACCCTGAGAGCTTTTAAAATTTCTTATAATGACTAAATTTTTCAGAAATCTTATGAAATACCTTCATGAAATTTTTTTTAAATTTTATAAAATTTTGAAGTTTACAAAATTTTCTTAAATTTTTTTAATATCTTGAAAATGCCTTGGAATCTTTTAAAAATAAAAGACTTCAAATCCTTTAAAATCGTTCGAAATCCCTTGATACTTTTTAGAGTCCTTGAAAATTCCCTGGATGTTTCTTACAGAAATCCCCTGAATTTTGCAATTTTTTTTTAAATCCTTGACTTTCCCTGGCCAAAAAAATTCCCTGACACTTAAATCTAAATATTATTAATTTTCAGTTAATTTAAATTGAATTGTAAAACACATAAAAAAAACTTACTTGACATCTTGGAGCAAATGAATACTATGTACCAACTCAAGATTGATGACCTCCTTCAAACTGGACATGCTCTTATCACTATAAAATGAGAGTTTCTGATCAGCCAAAACAGCAGCTCTCGAAACCAAATCCTTGGCCCTCTCCATACCAACCCCAGATCTGTAAATAACACCCCTATGGTTTGGGGGGTTTTGACTCCCCAAAGAAGTTTTCGGCCTCTCTAGTTTCTTCGAATCAACACTTTTCACAGACACTTCAACTGACTCTTTATTCCTAGACAATAGTTTGCTCCCACTTTTCACAAAGTTCATCATGTTAGGTTTCATCAACCTCTGCATGACACTTGTTTTCTTCTCATCTGAGACCTTGACCACAGAACCGGAATTGTTTGAACTAGCAGAATTTAAGATTGCTTCCTCTACAGCATCTGAGATTGTTTTGGAACAAGAAGAAACATTGTCCTCTTTATCCGTGACCATTGGTTTCCTGGGTGGAACAGCAGGTTGTTTCCTGGAAGCCAGGTGTGCCAATTTTGGTAGAAGAGCAGGACTTTTTTTCGAAAGGATTTTCTCAGGTGCTTCAACCATTTCAACCTCATCATATTCATGTTTCGGTAGGGAATCGAATCTTCTCGGAGGAGCTGGAGGGTTCGCTGGCACTTCATTTTGTACAGCTGGATCTTCGCCTAATTGTTCCTCTTCTTCTCTTAAATCATTCGCACTTCCTCCACTACTGGTTGATTCATTGTTTTCCAAAAAGGCTTTGAGTAGCATTAAATCGTTGTTTTCGTAATTACTGTAAACGCTGTTTTCAGTCTTGGCGAAGGGGTCGAATTCGAATAAAACAGACTTGCTTTGCTCTCTCCCTGTACCTATAAAGAGATAAAATAACATTTTCTTGATATTGCTGCAAAATGAAGGTCACAATACTGCAAGTCTTAGAAACTTTAAATTTAATGTGATGTGTATGGCCACTGATCGGGAAAAATAATGAAATTACTGGGAAGTTTAAAAAAAAATGTAAAAATCGATTTAATTTTTAAGGGTTGAATTTAGAAATTTTTAATTATAAATCTCTACGTTCATAATTTTAAAACGTACAATTTTGAATGTTCAGATGAAGTCTTACAGCGAGACACTTTTGGAAGAATTTAAAACACAATAATTTCAGATTAAAGAGCACAAATATGTTTAGTTTAAACTTAAAATTTATCAAAATTGTTTAATTTAGAAATTAATACCTTAATAGTTAACAAATTTTAAATTCATGACGCTCAAAATTGAATCCTCATTTTAGATAGAAATTTCCAATTTATAGTGTTTGAAATTTAACAATTTTGCTTCCTTATAGAGGAAGATTTGTAATGGTAACGTTTTCCAACATTTTTAAATTCACTTAATTAAACCTTCGTCAATTTGAAAATGTCTAACGCAATGTTCTAAGCAATTGTCCAGATGTGTGTATGTGTGTGTGTGTCACACTTTTCTGTGAACACGATAACTTGAAAACGGTTGCAGATAAATTGATGAAATTTGTTAATAAATTTTGTTTGCAGAGTAAGGAAGTTATGGTAATGCATGATATTTGAAAATACGGTTTTTTATATTTTTTGAGAAGAAAATTTGAAACACAATATTATCAAGTCAATCTGTGTAAAAATTCTATTTTTGAACAAAAAGGCTCAGAAACATTGTGAATCTAAAAATCAGCTGTTTTAAAAAAACATATTCAAAAAGTTCAATATATGCAAAAAGAATTACATAGAAAGGCCTCAAAATATGTTTCCAAACAACGTTGTAATCGGCTCGTTAGAGACAAGTATAGAACAAGAGGAAAAAACAGTGAGAGAATCGGAAAGGAGACAATAAAGCCATCCTCACTCTCATTTGCTTTCTCTTTCTCCGTCTTTTTTATGCTACTTTTGGGACCAACATGTTTCGAGATCTCTTTAGATCTGCTCATCAGGGTATAATTTTATAGGATACTACGATACAATATTTCTGACATATGCTTTATATTAGTGATGTATGTATATATGAGACTGAAGTTTCTTATCGTACTGTTATTTCCATTATTTTTCATTTTTTAATTTTTGGATGAAAATTTAACTTTTAATTTTCGGTTTAAGTGTAAATCCTTAATATTTCTAAATCTTTATTGCACTTTAATACTCATTTTAATTGCAAATTAACAGAAAATTAAATTACAATAATTTCCAATGTTTCCTATAAAAATTCGATAAACGTATCAAAGGCTTTGTTATCTCTCGAAAGGTCTCTTTTCAAATTAATTGCATTATTGCCCTCTCTCTTCATGTATAACATTTCCATGAATTTACTATTTTTTTGCCCCACAATCTGTCAAATTCCCGCGAAATCATGATGACATGTTAAAATTTCTAAAAAACTTCAGTTGATTTTAAATTAATCCAAATTTTCCCAAGAACTCAGGTACAGTGTACTTTACTACACTGTACTTTATTGAAGATTAAGGAAGTTATGCTCATTTATAATATTTGAATCATCTGCTTCAAACAGAAAAACTTTTTTCGTCGACATAATTCAAAGCTGATGGAGGAATAGAAAAGACTTTTTGATAATAAATTTTCAAAAAGAATAATTCTGACAATTTTTTTGAAGAAATCATAAAGCTAAGAAAGAGATAGGATGCGACAGAACTTTTCCCTTCCCTTTTCCAGTTCGAAAAATTATCATTTCGAATACAAAATTTGATTTGTCTAATTTAGCTTTGTATTAAAAAATTTTTTTGTAGTATTTTGTAGTATTTTGTAATTTAGTATTTTTTTAAATTTCTATTTTCAAATAGATCAAAAATCAAGACTTTGGTTTGTCTATCATTGAAAATAATAACTAATGCTTCCTCTATGAGGAAGCAAATACATTTGCTAATGGGAAGAAAAGTATTCGTGAAATGAGCACCATATAATTATAAATACGAACAAAGTGGAAACACTCAAGATCGAATTCACAGCTAGTATTATTTGGAATCCTTCCATAGATTTAACAAATTTATTTGAAATTAAAAGCATTATCATTTAAAATTTTCGTAATTCTAATCCTTATAAATTCAATAATTGACGTATTAAAAACGGATGACAATTTTAAGCTGAAAGTCATCAATATTTAAAAAATGATTTTCCAAGATTGTGAAAGTGATCACTTTAACATTCTGCAAATTTATTTAAAATTGAAAGCCTTAAAGTTGCGCGATTTATTATTTCAGAACTATTATTTGAATTATTCAAACGTTATTGTACAATATGCAGTTTTCCACTCGGAATCTTTTACAATTAAAGGATTTTACGCTGAAGACTTAATAATTTCATTTGAATACTTCTTAAGTTCTAAAAATTGTAAAACATTTAAACTATTACTATGTCAAATTGAATAATTTTGAATTAAATATTTCTAAATAATAACATTTTATTTCAAATTGGAAGAAACAATTTTAAATAGATATATTTCAAATAAGAACAAATTTGAGATTGGAAAATTCACAAAATTTCGTTTCAAATTCAAAGTTGCTTAAAAAATATATTATACAATTTTTAACTGAAGTATCAAAAATTATCTGGTTCAAAATTTGAATTGTTTAAAGTTGTACAATATCCAATTGAAAGTTTTAATCGTTAAATAATTAAATTAAAAACGTACAAAATCGACCAATTTTCTGTTGACAAATTATAAGTGAGACAATTTCTTGTCTTGTCAATTTCAAAGTCTTGTACAATTTGAAATTAAAATTCTTAGTAGTTGAAGAACATTCAGTTTTGGTTTTTAAACTGTTGAATATCGAGTGCCCCAAATTTAAAATACAGTGAAGTTTCACCTGTTTCCTCCTCCCTTATTTCCCCTCGGCCGTAATCGGTGGTTATTTCCATTTGCGCAGTATATTCTCCTCCGCGTCAGTGGCTGACATTAAAAAGAGGCCCGAAGAGTCGGAAGCCCGCGTTGGTTTGAATTGAGTATTTTAGCACGAAGTCATGGGAATACGTCATACGACTTGTTCGAGAAAATATTCTAAACATAAAAGTGATAAATGTACAAATAGTAATATTTCTCAAGTGTAGAATGTATCTTCACAGTAATGTTCCATTCTTTTGTCGATTGAATATTTTCCCCAAAAACTCATATGCAGTTACAGTCCCATGTGGTAACCTTCCTGATGGCTGACATTTCTACCTATCCTATCATTCTACACTTGAAAACTATTAATATTCAGACCTTTATAACTTACTTTTACTAACTTTTGCTAACCTTCCTGACATTTCACCCTATCCTAGCATGGCCATAACGTCATACTAAAAAACTCACTATTCTGCGAATTATTTTAGTCTTTTTTTGATTCTGTTATATTGATTTTTAGTTGACAACTTGTAATATTTCCAGGAAATGTTATATTTGTCACGTCGTACAATCAAACTTCGTTTATTGCAACTCCTTCGAAAAGTAAACATCTGGTTTATTGCAACTCGAGAGGGGAAGGGGACCCCACCACTCCCCCTAACCGTGAGGTCGTCTCACAATATGTAAATCACGTGTCTCCCGCTACAGCTGGCATTGACCGTACGCAACATGTGACACTCAGTGGTGGGAGTTGGGGAAGTTGCGATAGACGAGTAGCTTGGTTTGCAATAAACGAGAATTACAATAAACGAATGTTACGATAAACGAGGTTTGACTGTACGTCAAAACAAAAACACTGGCCAACGGACTGCGACTTTTTCAACTGCGCAATTAGTCGGCACCGTCTGAACCGTTTCCCCTTGGAATGCATCATATTGCGCAATATGCTCCACTGAGTACTCGCACACGGCGGCCCTTCCGAGGCGAGAGCCGCAACCGTCTCTCGCCTCTTGAGCTGAGAAACCGCATGAGCCAGCCGTTCTAGGAATGTTGGGTGTATTTATCTGCATTATTATTGATAGTGTTCATTGACGTCAAATCAACCCGTGCTTTTCAGCACATGCACAGTTAAAATAGTTACTTACAGGGGGTGCATCGATACAAGGCCAGGGCGGCCAATGAACGTCGCTTGACCAAAATGTCCTGCCCACTCGGGGTAAAGATGGGGGCCCCTCCATCATGGAAATAAAAGAATCGTTACTTTTCAAGGCCGGGGGAATAGGCGAGACTTCACTGTAGTTCAATTTTTAATTTTTTAATTTTAAATAAACTTGTCGTGATAATTTTTTGAAACTGAGAAAAAACCAGAATTTTTTTCTGAGTTTTGAGTTGCCATCCCAGAATCATTAAATTTAAATTGCACCCCTACCTTCATCTTCATTGGATGGGCTCTTCTTTAATAGCCAATTTTCATACAAGGAATTCTGCAGCGATATCTGACTGACATTGGAATTGCAAGAGATCCTCTCCATAATCGGGGCCTCCTTCTCATCTTCCTCAGCACTTGATATCCTATCCAGCTCATCCACTCCATCACTCTTATCTAATTTCCCAACAGCGGCGACATCATAAAACGTCCACGAATCCGACCTCGATAGCCTCTTTGCCACTTCCTGACTCCCATGAATATCAGACATACTCAAACTCTGATCAGAATCACTCCCGTGATTCTGGGCGTAGTTCAAAAAATTTAAAGCTTCGGGAAAATCTTGTTCAGCTTGTTCAGAGAAAGTCGAACTCAAAGTGTCGTATCTACTACTGTTACCGGAAGTGACGGACTGTAGTTCGTCATAAATTGACTCATTAGGAAGGGGTGGGGGAGGATAAACAGGAGGTGGAGGACTGTATCTCGCGCCAGTGAGGTCCTCTTCATTTTTTACACTTTTCAAATTACTCCTCAAAGGACTGTAAAAAGAAATTGTGCTGAAGATGTCATTAGCTGGAAGAGACATACAACGATCTTCTTCAATTGGATCCTTGACCTTTGTTTCAGTATCCTGGAGGTCATCCTGATTCAAGGAAGTCAAGCGACGAGTTATAAGATTTTTCACTGATTTTTCTAATCGAATACTTGCATTGCGAGTACTGGAAATTACAGCTCGACCCTTCACTGTCATCTTTTCTGAAATTTCGTCCTTGAATTGTTTTGAACCGGTGCTCAAGCTCCTGAAGAATTCAGACTTTAGGCCTTTTGATTCTGGGAGAGATTTTGTCTCATCGCTCTTTCCGGATTGGCTCGATTCACTGGGACTTATGGATCTACTTGGGAGAGAAGGGACTTGTAAAGTTCTGGGTGCTGGGACTGGAGTTGGTCGATCTGAGATGATCGACCTTGGTTTTGGCACTGGTTTCACCTCCATTTTAATTTGCGTTTTTCCAGGATTCTAGATTTGGGGTTTCATCTTCTGATGGTTGTCAAATAAGAAAGCAAAGATAATTTATCAAATTAAACTTGAGTCAAGATTAATCATCAAACAATTATCAGGACTCACGATTTATTGACACGATATTAGTCACTCAGTCGCAGGCACTCAAACATTCTACGAATGAAGAACTGATGGCACGTTTTGTAAATTGTTGTCCGATATTACCCAGTCCCAGAGCATGAATCACTACTTCGTATTTCAATTCACTCGCCGTACTTCCGGTTTGAGAGAAACTATTATTTTGTCCAGTAAATATAGGTGACTGGCAGATTTTTGCAGTTGGACAAAGTTTAATACTTGTTAGGCATCTCTCCTGAAAAGAGAAAAAAGAAGAAGATAAGGCTTTGTTATCAAATAGGCGACGCGACTTAGTCTACGTTTCTATCTATAAAGTAAATTCTCAAAAATGTCTTTCTTTAAATCCTTTAAGGAAATTAGACAAACCTGGAAATGATCGGGAATGTGATTCAGAGACCGGGATTTTTCACTCGAATGAACTAACATGCACATTAAAAGTGGTTTCATATATATTTGGTTACTCTTATTCTGCATTGGAACAGGGAATTTGTGAAAGAATCATAATTTTCACTTGGAATAGGGAATTTTCCAAAAGAATTCCAATTCTGACTTGGAGCAGTGCATTTTCTAAAAGAATTATAAATCTTATTTTGGAGAAGGGATTTCATTAAAGAATTATAATTTCGACTTAGAGACAGAGAATTTTAGTAAAGAATTATAATTTTGAATTTGGCACAGGAAATTCCAGTAAATAAATATAATTCTGAAAATAGCTAATTTTGGACACGGAACGAGAAATTCGGAAAAATAGTTTTAATTCTGATTTACAAAAATGGAATTTACGAAAACAATCTGTGTTCCAAGTCAGAATTCGTCAGATTTCGAAAATGCCTTGTTATGAATCAGAATTTCTTGAAATTAAAAATTTGTTTTTCGCAAATAAATAGTTGCAAGAATTAGAAACTCCCCTCTTCTAAATTTTAGAAAAAAGGAGTTAGGGGAGCGGCGGCGAATGTGGCGCGGTGGCTAATGTGGCGCGTTCGAGTTTTCGAATATTAACGCATTTTCTGCTTGTGGAGGTAGTTTCATTACATGTATATATGTTTTCAACCTTAAATTATTAAAAAATTGGGATAATTAAATTAATTGCCTGATTTTTATGACGAAAAGTTAGTTTTGGTTATTTCACTTGTATTGTCAGAGTAGCTAAAAACAAGTAAAAAATTACAGAAGTTTCGTGTAAACTTATACAATTTTTTGGGAATATTCTGTTTCGAGTTTCTTGAATGCTTTAAAGTTCAACATTTTGATTAAAATTATTAAACTTTTATGTAAAAAATCTTTATTAAATACTTTTCACATGCGACTAATATGGCGCATTAGGGACTAAAATCGGCAGGTAACTTGGCGCACAAGTTTGTGGTTTGTTTTGCTCGGGGAATTTTGTAGAAATAAAGTGCCGGTTTTTGGTTAGAAGGTAAGAAATATTTACTCAAAGTAATAACATTTCGTTTCTAATATGCATAAAAAAGTTTTATCCTAATTATTATCGTGTATTTTAGAGTTGTTTTAGGATAATTGTATTTTGAAATCGTTTCACCAGTTTGCGGGTTAGGTTTGTTCTGACAGAATAAATATTTAGAGGGTTTACAATAGTGATATTATTCGAATGTTGAATCATTATAACTGATTTGGAAAAGAATAAATTTTACTTATTATTACTATAATTTTGATCTATTGTTTATACAACGTCTGTAAGCTTATCTTAAAATACAACATTTTTAGTATTCCTCAAATTATTGTGAGACAATCTGTACTGTTAAAAAAACATTTTTTCTTGAAATTTGGGCAGATATAATCCCTCAATTATGTCAATAATATTAAACGTGAATACATTTATCTTATTTTCATTAAATTTTACTAATTTTTCTTCATAATTTGTTTTTTATTTAATAATTATGAACTGAAATCGGAACGCGCCACATTACCAAACAAGGTAGGACAACTTGACGCAAATGCTTTTTTTGGAAAACACATTAATTAACTGTTTTAATGAACTGCAATTGAATTATCTCCATGTATATAGCATTGGTAAGATATTAGCCTAAACAGAATATATCTTATTACAATATTTTACTTTATATTTGAATTTTAATCGTACATTTTCCTTTATATGCGCCGCATTCGCCGCCGCTCCCCTACTACATTTCTGAATAGAGTAACAGGACATTTTTGAAAATAAATATAATCGTGACTTGGAACAGAGAATTTCCGTAAATAATTATAATTTAGACTTTGGGACGGAATTTCTGTAATGAATTATAATTTCGACTTGCGAACAGGTAATTTAAACAAAAAATATTATAATTTCCACTTTGGAACAGGGGATTGCTGTAAAGAATTACAATTTAGATTTCAGGACAGGGGAATTTCGTAAAGAATTTTTATTTGACTTGAAACAACAAATTTTTGACGCGGAATGGAAATTTTTGAGAATAATTTTAAATCTGCTACAGTAGAAGGGAGTTTAGAAAAATCCCTGTTCAAATTCAGAATTATAATTCTTTTACCAATTTCTCTCTTCCAAATAAGAACTGTAATTCTTATAAACAAAAATTATCTGATTTTCCAATTCAGAATCATAATTATTTTCCAAAATCCCCTGTTTCAAATCAGAAATCTTTGAGATCTTTTAAAATTTTAGAAATGTCTTGAAACCTTTAAAAATCCCATCCATCGGATGGACATTGGACACCCTGAAGAATTCTGTAGAAAATACATTTTCGAATAAAACATCTCCCCCCTAGAAGATGAATAAATTTCATAGTTAATTTAATTCAAGTTTATAAATAAGTTTCTCAATCAGTCGAATGGTTCGTAAAATAATCTTGAGGCGCAGTTGGACAATGCCATTTATCAGACTGCGTGCTGCAATTATAATTGATAAATAAGGAGTTTCAATTGGAGACTTAACTGCTGGAAGGACCTGGTATAGGAATATAAACATAAGCACCAGTGATATTTTAAAATTGCTTACAAAGTAATACCCTGCGCTGAAAAATAATTTAATACTTTTTTTTCTTTATTCTTTACTTTTATTTTGTAAACAAATGAAAAAGAAACCAAACACTTTTATTGAGGTGTTTAAAGTATTCCAAAATTATTATTGATAGATTTTAGAAGAGACACGATAGATTTTGTCAAATATTTAAAAATCAACTCAAAGACGAATGAAAAAACTGACACGATTCCAACGTGATGAGTAACGCTAACTTGAAAAAGAAAAATTATTCATAGGATTGTTACGCTTTCAAATTGTTACCTTGGCATTGAATAGTGGCGCGAGAAGCACCTTTTGCTTTGTTTAACAATATTTACGGTACTATGGGATTTCATATTTTGGATAATTAGGAATATTACTCACAGTTTTTCAATTCCAAAAATATACCTATTCTGTTACTGTTTTGAAACATAATGTTTTTTAGTTTTTTTTTTAAACATCATTATGTTCGTAAAAATACCTCAAGTATGTATAGTTATGAAAAAAAACTTGTAATACAAAAATACTAATTTTAATGAGCCGCATCTTTTATATCTGTATAATTTTGGGTTATGATCTATCGTTTTCGAGAAAAATTAAATGTTATGTAATAAAAGACAAATTCGCTATGAACGACCTCTAAATATTATCCGTCTTAGAACTCCTTGCACTTGGTTCTTTATTACCCGAAAAGGAACAAAAAACTCGAAAAGGAACAAAAAACTCGAAAATGAAAATTGAGATTCTGACTTCTTTTTTTTAACATTCTTAATAATCATTTTCTTTTTTTTTCAAATCTGTCACTATATACCGAGATTGAAAAGTTCCATTGCATAAATTAATTCGCTACTATAGTGAACAATATGTTACGTACTTTATTGACCCTAAATTCTAACAAAAGTATTCAATTTATATAATATAATTCTAGGAAACTACTTGCCATTAAAAATTAATTGAGTCAATACCGTTTGTCTCCTCATTATAATAAATTTCTTCATTATTAGCAACTACTTTAAAATTAAAATTGAGGCATTATTTTTAAACTCGTAATAATAAAAAGTATTATTTATTTAAATATAATTCCAGTGCTCCAGTACATTTTATATACAGACTTTTTGAAATAGGGACCTTCTTTTAAAATGCTTCTTTACAAAAGGAGCGATATATTTCTCTGCTCTTTTGTTAATAATAATTTAACTTTTTGACAAATCTGGCTCCACAAAACGATCCGCAAAAGTAACCGCATAAATTTTAAGTGTGTTTACTCCATTTTGCAAGTATGTTACAAACTCAAATCAGAATCCAGTTCTTTTGCCTTATAATCGTTAGAAGGACTTGAGAATATACTTGGATAAAATCTTATCAAACATAAAATTATATACTTTTTTGTAGATGTTTATAATGTATTACAAAATTATCACGGTGTCTAACTGACCGGGAAATTGGGAAAACCCGGGAATTTTATTTAGGATCAAGATTTTTTTTTATCGAAAAATCTACTTTATAAAAATTTTATTGTTTAGTAGAGAATCAGAGACAAAGATCTGATTGATTCACGCATTCCACTATACAGTACCGATCTGAATTTATTTTAATGTTAATTACATTAAAGAAAAATTGTTCTCTTAAATAAATGGAAAGCTATCAGAATTCTATATAAAATGAGACAGGATGAAGGCATCTTGTCAATTTTTGAAGGAGATATTGTAAAAATAGTGCGAATTTCCATGCTTTATTAAAACTAATACAATAAACGTTTTACAACGTTGGAATTAAAAAGTTGGAAAAATTCAGACATCTCATATGTAAGAAAATAATAATAAAACTCAAATAAATATATATAATATACAGAGTTTCCATGCCAGGGCTTACCAGAAAGTATGCAACCTGCTGTACACGGCCATAAGAATAGCATTGGCGTGTAAGACGGGTTGCATAATTTTCGGTAAGCCCTGGCGTGGACACCCTATATATATATGGTATCAATTTGATAGAAACCTCATGATTACTCATTTAATAAATTTTACAAAAAACATTTCTTTCAGCAGAAAAAATATTTATGTAAATTGTACCAACATTTTTGTTTCAACTTTGAACATGTTGCGCCATGCAAGCAAAAATTTGGACTTCCTACCTTGTATCATTAAGCTTATGTTTTCAAGAAAACAGAATTTTCAGCTAATTGATCGTACCTTTTGAATACTA
>CAKNXH010000821.1:92422-106953 GCA_932178445.1 Andricus quercusramuli | reverse complement strand
GAATTTATTGAATAAATTTTAATAATTGATTGTGTAAAAAAAAAAAATTGAAGTGTGATAAAAAAACTTTAAAGAGCGTTTTCCAAAGTATGACAAGGACAGAATAAGGACAAAAATTTGTGGTTGCATCAAGGAGAAAGAATACAGGGAAGTAGAATAAAAAAATTTTTGTTTTAAAATAACTGGGAAAATTGTATAACAAAAATCTTTAAAAGATCTTTTTGTTTTAAGGAATTGTTCTCTTCTGATTAGAATGAATTTATCAATTTGGGGAAGGATCTCTCAAGTTATAACATAGTTTGGGATGGTGTTATTAATAATGCTAAAGTATTTTCTTTAAACTAAATAATTTATAAAAGAAAAATTTATTTTCATTAAATTGATTCATATTTCATAGGAAGTAAAATTAATATAGAATTTTTATGGTTATATGAATTTAATCATACCTTTAGTTATCCAATAAATAATTCCCTGATGAGGAGGTTTAAATTGACCTCGAAACATGTTGGTTTTTCCCCCGTAGTATAAAAAGGACGGAAGAAGGAAAAAGTGAGAGGTGGTATTGGTTGACTTTTTCCTCTTTTTCCCTCTTTTTTCATTATGTTATTTTTGTCTCTAAAGAGCCGAAAAGTTGGATGGTCATTGAATTTTATTTTTAATTATGAAAAATTTTTTTCTACATTATTGTAATAAAAAAGTTTTGTCAGAGTAAAATGAACTTCGAGACTATTTGAATCTTAAATAAAAAAGTACTTTTTTCCATATAGATTACATTAAATCCGCTAAAAATCATGTGAGAAAATTCTACGTAAATTTTAATATGATAGGCATGATAGGGTTTTTAAACATATTTTTTATTTACATACATTTAATATTTTAACTTTTCAAAAATTCCAGGTACCGAATGAACTATTCCAAATCTTCCGGAAGAAAAAATTGAATGAAACATTAAAACAATAAAAAAATGAATGAATTGTAGTAAAATAAAATTAGACATCTGTTTTGAGCAATTTAAAAACATGCATTCGCGCGCGTAGCGCGCTTTTGCTACTTGTTTTTATTAAAAAGCGCATGACGCCATTTTCGATTATTTCTCGAAACATCTCGAAATAACTCGAAACAATTTGAAACTATTGTCCGGAAACTCGTATTTATGATTGGTTGGAGCTGTCCTTCTATTTCGTGTTTTGAAACAGAAAGATAAACTTCAAGACTTTAGATTTCTTTCGTCGTTGTTATGGTGATTTTTTTATGTTTTTCAAACAAACTGTCCTTTTTTCCATCTATTCCAAACTTCAGGATTATGAAAAATCTAAGGTTATCTGAATAATATATGTATATTCAATAATAATAATAATCAATGTATGAAAGGTTTCCAGCATTTTGCTATACAAAATGTAATTTGTAGATTTTAAAAATTAAAAAGCTTTTTAAGAATTTTAAAATGTTTCAAGACACTAAACAATTTTTTTTAATTCCTGGGAAAATGTAAACTGATTTTTTAGTTTGAAAATAAATTTAAAGAGGAAATTGACAAGGGTTCCAAAAGATTTTGAATCATTTTCTAAAATTTCGAAAATGAATGGGAACGATTTTCAAGCAACGATTTTCAATTAGCAAGATTACAAAGATTTATAAAAAATGTGAGCATGTTTAAGTTTGAGACATTTTAAAAAGATTTTAATTAAAACGAAAATTGAAAATCGTTCAACATTTTTGCAAAATGTACATTTATGAATATTTGGGAAGAAAATGTTCAAGCTTCTTAAAGATTTTGAGGAGATTCACGATAGTAAAAAAATTTTCTTAAAATTCATGGGAAAATTTGAACTGATTTTTTATTTTTAAAAATTCATTTAAAGAGTATATTTAAAAACATTTAAAAATATGATAACAAATTTTAAAAGATTACGAAAGATTTCTCAAATTGTTTGGAAAAATTCAGGAAGATTTTAATGAAAATTTTGTAATTTTTCAGAATTTTAGGAAATTGTTTGGAAAAATTCGAATAATTTTAACAGATATTCATAAGGTTTAAAAGTTTTGGGAATAGCTAAACAAATGATTTCAAAATATTTCAAGAAATCTAAAACAAAATGTGAATTTTCAAGATTTCGAAAAAAATTGAAAGCATTTCAAGAAGTTTAAAAGGCTTCAAAAAATGAAGAAACTTCATTAAAAATCCTGGAAAAATTGAAACTAATTTTTTAGTTTGAAAATAAATTTTAAGAGAAAATTTACAAAGATTTCACAAAATTTTAAATTATTTTCTAAAATTTCGAAAAAGAATGGGAAAGATTTTCAAGCAAAATCTTTCCATTAGCAAGATTGCAAAATTGTATACAAAATTTGAAAAATTTTTTTAAAAATATTTCACGATGATAAAAAATATTTCCCATAGTTCATGGGATCATTCTAACTGATTCTTTATTTTGAAAAATTAATTTCAAGATAAAATTCGATTTGTTTCTTAAAATTCCAAAAGAATTCCAAAATTGTCAAAAAAGAAGATTCTGAGGAATTGAAGAACTTGCCTTCACATCTTCCAGATTCTATCTAGAATATTTAAAGGCAAGTTTTTTTAAGTGTTCAAAACTTCAAGAATAATTTTGGAAGAATTCGAAGAATTTTAAAAGATATTTAGAATATTTATAAGTTTTGAAAATGGTTAAAAAGTGATTTTAGGTTTGAAAATATTTCCAAACATTTTTAACAAAATGTAAATTTTTGAAGATTTTGAAAAAAATGTCGAACCTTTTTAAAAAATTTGAGAGATTTCAAGAGAATGAAAACAATTCTTGAGATTCATGGGAAATTTTTTCATTACTTTTTATTTTAAAAAATTATTTCTTGAAGAAAATTTGAAGATGTTTCAAAATATTATTAGAAATATTAGGAAGATTTAATGGCGATTATAGAAAATTTGTCTCTTTTTTCTTAATTTCAAATTAATTTATTCATTTTTTGTTTTAAAATTTAACTGACAACAATTAATTTTGTTGTTGTGTATTCAGCTATTTTGTTAAAAATTCAACTATTTTTTATCTGAAATTAAAATATTTTTCGGTTGAAATATAATTTATGTTATCTAAATAATATATTCAATAATTCAATAATAATAATAATAATTAATGGAACAAAGGTCTTCAACACTTTGAAATACAAAAGTTAATGTTTTTTTTGTTGAGGAAATATAAGGTAGAAAAGTATCTGTTAATTTCTTAAGCTTTCCTAATTTTTTTTTTACAGATATTTTAAATACATTACAATTTCCAAGAGTTCAGAAAAATGTGTTAAATTTATTAAAAAATTTTTGTTCAAGTTTTGGATCTCAAAAAATTTTCACTTTTCATCCACAAAATTAAACATCTCTTTCAAAATTTCTAAAAACATGCATGCGCACGCGTAGCGCGCTTTTGCTTCTTGTCCTTTTATTAAAAAGCGCATGGCGCCATTTTCGATTATTTCTCGATCCATCTCGAAATAACTCGAAACAATTTAAAACTATTGTTGTCCGAAAACTCGTATTTATGATTGGTTTGAGCTGTCCTTCTATTTCGTGTTTTGAAACAGAAAGATAAACTTCAAGACTTTAGATTTCTTTCGTCGTTGCTATGGTGAATTTCTTATGTTTTTTTAAACAAACTGAGAAAATTCGTCGTACAAAGACTCTTCGGGAAACAATTATTATAATCCTTTGAATTCAAAAATTTTAATCGTTTTTTCGTGAAATCGTTATCAACATGGACTTCGAAATCTACAATTCTACATGGACATAGAAGAAATTTTTAAATGAGCAAGATCACAATTATTATTATTATACCATTAAGCCATTTCCCTTTCGGGGTAGGCGTGACTTGCTCGGTTGGAAAGTAGTGGGATAGGTATATAGGTGTAAAGTAGGTCGTTATATGGTATAAGGTAGATAGGTATGTAGGTATATGTGTTATGGTATAGATATTTTAGATTGATCTGGAGTTTTCGTGTTATTTATTCAAATAACACGTTCACTCTGCAACACTGCTCCGACCCAGGTTGCTGATCAATCTCTCTAGCGATCATCCCAAGTGAGGAGCCTCACAAAATTGTTATGTATGGTTCCCCACTTGGGCCCATTAGTATCCAAGGTCTTTGTTTCAGGCATCATTCACTCTATTGTCACTCTGCTTATAAACTATTTGTCGCCACACATTTCTGTCCTGGCATACTACTCTAGCTTCCTTTACGTCCATGCATTTCTTCATGCAAGCTCTTCTGTTCCTATGACTTCTTATGTCTCTTCGGATCAATGTCTCATTTACAGATTCTAACCATTCTTTCGGCGGTCTACCTCTGGGCATTCTGCCATTTACTTTACCTTTATATACTTGCTTCGTCAGTCGTTCATTTTTCATTCTTTCAAGATGTCCGAACCATCTTAACTGATTTCTTTCCCATATGTCAACTAGCGTGTCTCCTGTACCACATTCTTTGAGGATTATCTCGTTTCGGACTTTGTCCATCAGTGTTTTTCCGCATATTATGCGCAGAGGTTTCATGCCGATCGCGTTGATTTTTCTCCTGTCCTTTTCTTGACAGGTCCATGCCTCGCTGCCGTATAGTACAGTTGGTACGAATATGGAATTATGTATGGCCATTTTAGCTTTTTTTGATATGTTTTTATTCGTGAGGATGGATCCTGCTCTACCGATAACCTGCTTACCCTTATTTATGCGCCTATCTAATTCCCCATCTATTTTTCCGTCGCTAGTGAATAGACAACCTAGATATACGTACTTGTCAACTTGTTCTAATCTCACATCATTTAGGACAATGTTGCATATTGTTTTCTCACTTTTTCCCTCAAAAACCATGACTTTCGTTTTATTCACGTTAATTTTGAGGTCCATGTTCTTCATGCTTGTGTTAAGTTTAGTCAACATTCTTTGCAAGTCTTCGACTGATTCTGCCATAACAATCTTGTCATCTGCGAAAGCCAACCCACGTACTTTGACGGTTTCGAGATCTATACCTTTTTCGTTGAAGAGGGCAGTTCTTAGACACTTATCCATGAATATGATAAATAGCCACGAGGACATAACGCATCCTTGTTTCACGCCTTGCATAATATCGAACCAGTCACTCAGTTTCCCATTTACCCTTACACTTGCTTTACTACCCGTATATATTGTTTTTATTGCTTGTAGGAGCCCTCCATTCACTCCATACTCTTTAAGGACTTCCCAAAGTTTACTTCTATTTACCGTGTCGAAAGCTTTTTCTAGGTCAATAAATGCACAGAAAACTTTCTTTCCTACTCTCAAGCTTTTTTCTGTGATCTGTCTTAGGCTAAATATCTGATCTGTACATGATCTTCCTGGCATAAATCCACTTTGGACTTCCCATATCTTCTCTTCTGTGATTTCCATTACCCTACGAATAAGTATTTTTGAGTATATTTTACTTAGGGTACTTAGTAGGCTGATACCTCTGTAATTACTGCAGTTGCTTTTATCTCCTTTTCTTTTGTATATTGGTACGATAATCGCTTTTTTCCAATCGTCTGGGACTTCTCCCGTTTCGATACATAAATTTATTAATTCGCACAACCTGTGAGGTATGTACTCACCACCGTATTTAAGCATTTCAGCGCTAATATTGTCTATACCCGCAGCCTTACCGTTTTTCAAGTTCTTAATTATATCTCTGACCTCAGTGACACAGACTTTTTCAATTGGGTTTTCTAGTGCATTATGTTCTATGTCGCAGTTTTGTTGCCCTATATCTTCACCTCCTAATAGTTCTTTAAAAGAATCTTTTAAAGCGTCTACTATCCCGTCTATATCATATAGCATTTCACCTTTGCTGTTTCTCATGCTAAAAAACTCTGTACTTTTACTTCCCTTCATCTCTTTAAATAATAGTTTCATAATTCCTTCAAAGCAGTTTTTTATTTTGTTCTCTTCTTCTGTTCTGGTTTTCTCTTTACTCTCTTTGACTAGACGTTTAATTTTCCTCTTTTTGTGTCTGTACTCATTTTTGAGTCTATTTCTCTCCTCATCGCTAAGACCTGTCATGTTCAACGTTCTTTTGTACGCTTCTTTCTTTTCTTGTTGGACTGCCGCAATTTCATCGTTCCACCACGCATCGCCAGACTTTTTTCCTACCCTCGCCATACCACACAAGTTTAATAAAATTTTTTATGAAGTTCAACAGACATTTAAAAGTTTTAAAAAGAGTCAAAATTAACTTAAAACTTGAAAAGATTTTTAAAAAGTTAAAAAAATGTACATTTTTGAATATTTGTAAATAAAAGTGTTAGAGCTTCTTAAGCATTTAGAAAGATTTCTCGATAATGAAAAATATTTTTAAAAATTCATGGGATAATTTTAAAGAAATGTTTGTTTGAAAAAAATTTATTTTAAGAGAAAATTGATATCGATTTCATAAAATTTTTAATTATTTTCGAAAAACTTCAAAAAAGAATATGAACGATTTTAAAGCCCATTTTTTCAATTAGCAAGATCACAACGTTTTATAGAAATATTTGATCAAGTTTAAAAGACATTTAAAAGTTTTAAAAAGAGCCGAAATTAATTTAAAATTTGAAAAAATTCTGAAAAAGTTAAAAAAATGTACATTTTGGAATATTTGTAAACAAAAATGCTGCTGCTTCTGAAGCACTTAGAAAGATTTGACGATAATAAAAAATATTTTTGAAAATTTACGGGATAATTTAAAAAAAAGGTTTGTTTGAAAAAAATTTATTTTAAGCGGAAATTGACGAACATTTGAAAACATTTTTATTTATTTCCTAAAATTTCGAAAAAGAATGTGGACGATTTTACAGACAAAATTTCAATTAGCAAGATTACAAAGTTTTATAAGAAATTTGAAAACAAAAATTTGGAAGGTTTCACGATAATAAAAAATATTTCCCGAAATTCATGGGTTATTTAAAACTAATTTTCTACTTCGAAAAATCAATTTTAAGGGAAAATTGACGAATATTTTTGAACATTTTGATTTATTTCCTAAAATTTCGAGAAAGAATGTGGACGATTTTAAGGCAAAAATTTTCGAATAGCAAGATTACTAAGTTTTTTTTTTAATTCGATCAAGTTTAAGACATATTCAAAAGTTTTACAAATATTCAAAATTAATTCAAAACTTGAAAATATTTCATAAACGTTTTGAAACTTCTCAAAGATTTTGGAAGGTTTTACATAACAAAAAAAGGCTTAAAATTCTTGGCAAAATTTAAACTTATTTTTAATTTTTTTTTTTTAAATTAGTTTTACGGGAAAATTGACGAATATTTGAAAAATTTTTTATTTATTTCCTACAATTTCGAAAAAGAAATGATATTTCTAAAAATTCATGGGCTAATTCTAACTGATTTTTCATTTTAAAAAATTAATGTTTTGAGAATATTTAGAAAAAATTTTAAACATTTCAAAAGACTTCCAATATTTATTGTCAAAACAGAAACTGGAAGATTTTAAAGCAAGTTTCTTCAGTTTTCAGAATTTCAAGAAAAATTTTGGAAAAATTCTAAGGATTTTCAGAGATTTTTCGAAGGTTTAAAAGTTTTGAGAATCGTTAAGAAATGATTCAAAGTTTGGAAAGTTTTCCCAAAATTTCGAATAAAATTTAATTTTGGAAGATTTCGAAAAAAACTTGAAGATTATTTTAAGAAACTTGAAAGGCTTCCAGAAAATAAAAAAACTTTCTTGAGATTCCTGAGAAAATTTTTAATTAATTTTTATTTTGAAAAATTAATTTTTAAAGAAAACTTGACAAAGTATCAAAACTTTCCAAAATATTTCTACAAATTTCGAAAATATTTTGAATATTTAAGGGTAACTCTTTCAATTGTGAAAGATTTTTCTAGCAATATTTCAAGTCAGTTTAATAGATCTTCCAAACTTCTATATCTTTTAAACTTACTGAAATTTTTCCTAAAATTTTTCAAAACCCTGACAAATAAAAAATCATACTTTTTCTACATATCTGAAAGTGTAAGAAAAGATTTTGAATTTTTTAAGAATCTAAGGAAAATTATACATTCATTCAACTCAAAAAAAAAATGAATAAATAAACTTAAAAAAGAAATTTTTGTTCGAGATTTTTATTTTGTATTTTAAATTATTTATCCCCAAAAAATAAAAATGTGGGTGAATATTTTTTTTCATGACTGAAAAATCCTTTTTAAGATAAAATTTCAACTATTTGGACAGAATAGCTGAATCATAAACCAAAACAAAATTAATTTTTATTAGTTGCATTTTTAACCAAAAAAGATAAAATTTTTTCCAAAAGAGACGAATTTTTCACAAAACAGTTCAATTTTTTTACATGAAAATATAAGTTTTCAACAAAATAGATTACTTTTCTACCAAAAAGATTCATTTTCTACCAAGAAGACGGATTTTTAACAAAATAAATATATTGTCATCCGAATAGATGAATTTTTAATCGAAGAAGATTAATTTTCAACCAGTTGCATTTTTTACCAACGGAGATAAGTTTCCAACAAAATAGTTGAATTCTGAATTTTTTATCAAAAAACATTTTTCTGCCCTGAAAAAGATGTCACTCAAATCGTAATTTGAAAGGATAAATAATTTTGAATACAAAATAAACAATAAAATTAAACATTTGCTTTTTGAGTTTATTTGTTAAATTGTTTTTAGGGTTTCATAAATATATAATTTTCCTAGGATTGTTGGGGAAATTAAAAAACACTCAAAGATTCAAGATAAGTAGAAAAATTATAATTTTTTTATTTTTCAAGATTTTGCAAAATTCTAGTAAAACTTTGGATCAGTTTAAAAGATATTTATGTCAGAAATATTTTGAAATATTCTAATACCTTTTGAGATTTTCTTTAAAAATTCATTTTTCAAAGTAAATAATCATTGACAATTTTCTCAGGATTCTTGAAAAAAGTTTATTTTCTTGAAGCCTTTTCATACTTCTTGAAAGGCTTTGAAATTTGTTTAAAAATCTTCAAAAATTGAGATTTTTTTTAAATTTTTGGAATATTTTAAAGAATATTCAAAGAGATTTAAGAATATTTCAAAAGAATTACAAAATTATCCTAGAAAAATCTGGAAGATTTGAAGGTGATTTTAAAAATTTTTCAGAATTTAAAGAAAAATTGGGAAAAGTTCAAATAATTTGAAAAGATATTCAGAAGATCTGAACAACAAAAAATATTAATTTTTGGAGATTTTGAAAACAATTTTAAGCCTTTTAAGAAGTATGAAAGGCTTCAAGAAAATAAAAAACTTTTTTCAAGATTCCTGGGAAAATTTTTAATGATTACTGACTTCGAAAAATGAATTTTTAAAGAAAATCTGAAAAGGTACGAAATTATTTCAAAATATCTTTGCAAATGCCAGATGTATCTAGAGACAAAGATTTTCAAAGATTTTTAATTATTTCCTAAAATTTCAAAAAAGAATGTGGACGATTTTAAAGCAACATTTTTCAACTAGCAAGATTAAAAAGTTAAAAAAAAATCCGAGTGAATTTTAGAGACTTTTAGTAGTTTCAAAAAGATTTAAAATTAATTTAAAAATTGGAAAAATTTCAAAAAAGTTTTTGAAAATATACACATTTTTTAATATTTGCAGATAAAATTTTTGAAGCTTTTTAAGGATTTTGAAAGGTTTCATGATACAAGAAAAGTTTTCTTAGAATTCATGGGAAAATTCGAACTATTTTTTAATTTTGAAGAATTAACTTTAAGAGAATATCTAAAAGAATTCTAAAACATCACAAAAAATTTTGAAAGATTACAAAAGATTTTTCAGAATTTTAAGACAATTGTTGGAATAATTCGAATAATTCTAAAACATATTCAGAAGGTTGAAAAGTAATGGAAATAGTTAAGAAAATAATTTGAAAATATTTCAGAAAATTTAAATTTTTGAAGATTTCAAAAAAATGTCAAAGCTTTTAAGAAGCTTGAAAGGCTTTGAGAAAATGAAAAAACTTTATTAAAAATCCTTGGAAAACTGAAACTGATTTATTCATTTTCAAAATAAGTTTAGAGAGAAGATTGGCAAAGATTTCGAACGACTTTAAATTATTTTCTAAAATTTCAAAAAATGGGAAAGACTTTTAAGTAAAACTTTCCATTAGAAAGATTGCAAAATTTTATTAAAAATTTCAAAAGGTTTTACGATTCATGGGATAATTTAAACTGATTTTCTATTTTAAGGAATTAATTTTGAGATAATATTCACATTTCAAAAGATTTCTAAAATTGTCAAAATAGAATCTGGCAGATTTGAAGGCAAGTTTTTTAATTTTTCAGAATTTCAAGAAAAAGTTTGTAAGAATTCGAAGAATTTTAAAAGATATTTAGAAGGTTTAAAATTGTTGAAAATGGTTCGAAAATGATGTTCAATTTTGAAAGCTTTCCAAAAATTGTTAACAAAATATGAATGGGAGATTTAACAAAAAAATCGGATCTTTTATGAGTTTGAAAGCTTTCAAGAAAATTATTTTTCGAAATTTTAAGACAATATTTAAAAAAATTTGAATAATTTTAAAAGATATTCAGAAGGATTAAATGCTTTGAGATTGATTGAAAAAATACTTGAAATTTGAAAAGATTGACAAAAATTCGAAACAAAATGTAAATTTTTGAAGATTCCGAAGAAATTATCGCAGCTTCTTATCAAGATTTCAAAATATATCTACAAATGCCGAAAAAAATCTGAAATACTTAAGGGCAATTTTTTTAATTTCCAAAGATTATTCAAAATTTTAGAAATAATTCGAGTTCATTTAGGAGATATTTAATTTGAAAACTTCCAAAGGTACCGGAAATTTTTTGAGCTGACGAGAATTTTTTCTAAAATTTTGCAAAATCCTGTAAAATAAAAAAGAAATTATGCTTTTTCGACATACCTGAAATCGTCAAAAATCTTTTTTAATTTTCTCAAAGAATTTATTCAAATTTTCGATTTCGTATTTAAAACCTTTTTTTTTGTTAAAAATTAATCTGTTTTGATTGAGAATTCCAGTATTTTATTGAAAATTCATTTTTTTTCGGTTAAAAATACAGCTGATTGGAAATTAATCTTTTTGACCGAGGATTCAGATTACTGGATAAGCTACTGCAAATTTTTCAAAAGGAATAATTGTTCAACTGAAATAGATAAAATTCTCAAACCAAAAAGATGAAATTTTAATGAAGAAGTTTATCTTTCAGCCAAGTCGTTTTATTTTTAACAAAAAAGATGAATTTTCAACTAAAATTATGACTTCTTAACTAAAATGATGAATCTTTAACTGAAATAGTTGAATTTTCTAACAAAAGGATACATTTTCAATTGAAGATTCTACGAAAAATAATGAATTTTTATCGAAATGCATCGATTTTTAACTAAAAAAAAATTAATTTTGAACAAAAATTGAATATTTAAACCTCTAATTCGAAAAATTAATGTTCAGTCGGCGGGACTCATTTTCAAATAAAATACTAAATATATTTAATTGATATAATTACATTTTAAGTTAGAAAAAGATTAATTTGCAAACAAGAAGCTTAACTTCTATAAAAAAAAAAATTTCATGAAAATACACGGATTTTCTACTAAAAAATCCAAATTTTCAACAATGGTTAAAAAATTATTTTAAGTTTGAAAACAATTCCAAAAATTTCTAACAAAATGTAAATTTTTGTTCGGAAAGAATTTCAAATCTTTTTTTATTTTTCAGAATTTCAAGACAAATTTGGAAGATTCGAAGAATTTGAAGATATTTAGAAGGTTTAAAAGTTTTGAAAATTCAAAAAAATTCAAAATTAATTTCAAAGTGGAAAATATTTTAAAAGCTTGAAAAAATATAAGTTCTTCAATATTTGGAGATAAAAAATTTGAAGGTTCTTGAGGATTTTGAAAGGCTTCACTATAATAAAAAAAAATCTCAGAAATTATGGGCAAATTTGAGCTGATTTTTTATTTAAAAAAAGTAATTTTGAGAGAATATTTAAAAATATTTTGAAAGATGACAACAGATTTTAAAAGGTTACAAAAAATTTCTAAAATCTTCGTAACGTTTAAGGTTTAAATGTTTTAGAAATAGTTGAAAAAATAATTTGAAATTTAAAAATATTTCAAAAATTTTAAACAAAATGTAAATGTTTGAAATTTTCGAAAAAAATTTGAAGGTTTTTAAGAAGTTTCAAAGGTTTCAAGAAAATAAAAAAGCTCCCTTACAATTCCTGGGAAAATTTAAATTGCATTTTTATTTTGAAAATAAATTTAAAGAGAAAAATGACAAAGATTTCAAAAGATTTGAAATTATTTTCTAAATTTTCGAAAAAGAATGTCAATGAATTTTAAGCATAATTTTTCAATTGGCAAGATTAAAGAATTGTATGAAAAATTTGAAATAATTGGCAAAAGGTATAACGATAAAAAAAATATTTCTCATAATTCATGGGATAATTTAAACTACTTTTTTTATTTAAAGCAATTAATTTTATGATAACATTAGAAAAAAAATCTTTAAGATTTCAAAAGATTTCCAAAATTGTCAAAACAGAATCTGCGTGATTTGAACGCAAGTTTTTCAATTTTTCAGAATTTAAAAAAAATTTTGGAAGAATTCGAAGAATTTTAGAAGCTATTTAGAAGGTTCAAAAGTTGTTCTAAGTGTGAAAAGATTTCGAAAAATTCTAAACAAAATGTAAATTTTTGAAAATTGAAAAAATGAATAATAATTGAAAAAATGAATAGAATAAAGTTTGTAAAAAATTTCGAAGCTTTTTGAGAAGATTGAGAGGTTTCAAGAAAATAAATAATTTTGTTCAGCTTCCTGGGAAAATTTATATTACTTCTTATTTTGAAAAATTAATTTTCAAAGAAAATTCTAAAAAGTTTCAAAATATTATTATAATTTTAAAAGATTTTTACAAATTTCGAAAATATCTGGAAAATTTAAGGGCAATTTTTGTAATTTTGAGAGATTTTTTAAAATCTTAGGAATATTTCGAGTCAGTTTAAGAAACATTTATCTTCCAAACTTCTAAAAATTCTTCAAGAATCTTCAGAAAATTATATATTTATTCAACTTCAAAAACACATGAAAGAAATTAACTTAAAAAATAAATGTTTATTCCAAATTTTTATTTTGTATTCTAAATTATTTATCCCGTGAAATAATAATTTGGATGACATTTTTTTTTCTTTTATGACGAAAAAATCTTTTTTAAATAAAAATTGAACTATTTGGTTGAAAATTTGTCTTTTAGTTTTGAAAATTACTCTGTTTTTGTTGAGGATTTCATTATTTTGATGAAAATTTGTTTTTTCCGGTTAAAAATGCAAACGATTGAAAAGGAATCTTTTTTGATCAAGGGTTCAATCACTTTTTTGTTAGAAGATTCATGTATTTCGTTCAATATTCATATTTTCGTGTGAAAAAATTGTACTTTTTTATAGAAAATGTTTCTCTTTTTGAAGAAGTGTAATCTTTTATAATAATAATAATAATCGATGGAACATTTTGAAATACAAAATTTAATGTTTTCCTTTTGAGAAATATAACATAGAATCAAAGTATCTATTAAACGTTAAAATTTTCCTAATTGTTTAGTTAAAAATATTTTAAACACATTACAATTTTCAGCAGTTCAGAATTTTTTTATTTTATTTGAAATTCTTGATTCAAGTTTTTGATTCAAAAAGAATTTGTATTGTTGATCCAAAAAATTAAACAGCTCTTTCGATAATTCCAAAAAATGCATGCACGCGCGTAGCGCCCTTTTGCTACTTATCCAATTATTAAAAAGTGTATGGCGCCATTTTCGATTATTTCTCGAACCATCTCATATAAATAGCATAATCATAATAATATAACAAATATTAAAATATAAATAAATAAACATAAATAATAAAAAGTTTCATATCCTTGTATAACCTTCAAAAATTTAAATATTACTAAACAGATTGAAAAAAAATAGAATCTTGTATCAGTCCAATTCAGATTTGAGATGATTGAATTATAATAATACATCATCATTCGAATGAATACATAGTATACATTTTTAATTCTAATTCTCGCAAGAATTAAATTTGACATGCCACGAAGAAATACTAGAAAACCAGTTTCCTGAATATATGTCTGAAACCTGCATTCGCCACATTTCTTTCTAAATTTTTACTAGATTCCAAAATTGAAAAAAAAACATTCTTCTCTTCTCTTGCGCTTAAACAGACAAGATAGCTTTGAACATAAATATTGATGGAAATGCGTGTGGTTGGAGGACAAAAAAATTAGTAGATCTTGTTCGCATTAAATTGTAAATTTGTGGCCTACTGCCTTCTGTCAGTTTGATTTGTAATTTCATTTATTTTTCCAGCAGACTTGACATTCTCACATCAAATTTTATTAGGAAATAATTTCGGTTGCAATATTTTACTAATAATTCAATCTTAATTCATATTGATATTTTGAAATCATTTCATTTGGAATTTGCACGCCTTTAGTCTTGAGCACTTTCAAATTTGAATGCTTGCATATAATAC
>CAKNXH010000821.1:65557-92022 GCA_932178445.1 Andricus quercusramuli | reverse complement strand
TGTCGAATTGGACTAAATATGATCCAATTCGGCAAAAAAAAATGTTTTTTAAAAATGTGGATTTACGCCACTTTTACATTGAGCGACATATATATATATATATGAAGATGTTTTTTTTTAAACCACCCTGATAGGTTTCCAGTTTCAGCTAATTTTGCATAATATATATAATTATGTAAAAATTATGTAAATGAATCTCAGTTTTCAAAACATTATATAACATATAATACGTCCAGAATGGGGAAATATGGACATTTTTTCATGAAAAAGGCGGGAATATTGTTAATATATATATTAATAATTTCTTCAAATATAAGTTATCCACTATTTTTAGCGCTCAACTTACTATTCCAGGTGAAAAAGTTACATATGATTTATACACAGTGGAGAAAAAAATGATATTTTTCATTTGTTTTCCACAGAAATATTCAAAGGTGAAAAAAAAAAATATATATATGTCTATATATATTACATATTATATGTATACATATATATATATATACATATATATATATATATTATTTATTGTATATATTTATTGTGTGTATATATATATATATATATATATATGCATGTGACCCGTTTTAATCTAATCCCAAATATCTTCTAAACTACCCCATGAACATAAAAAACGGTTCATACAAAAGTTGATTTTTTAAAATGGAAACCCCAAGTTTTGACTGCAGATTTGAATAGCCCGGAAAATTTTACGTCAAAAATGTAGCTTAGGAATTTTGTTTATGTGACCTTGAAGAGGTCAAAAAACAAGGTCGAATGTAGAAAAAAGACCAGATGCCCTCTTTCTGAATTTACGTGGTTTTATGGGTTAAGAAAAAGTTTAAGATGCTTCAAAAAAATTGATAAAATGTAAAATTATGAACCACCTTGACCACCTTGTCAGCTACGACCTTCAGGTCAATTTTCGAGGTCATTTAAAGGTCAAGACGATTTTTAAAAATAGAAATCCCTATTTTAGACTGCGGACTCATAAAGAACGGGAAATTGTACGTGAAAATTGGTATTTCAAAATCTTTCATTTTTACCTGCAGAAGGTCATATCAAGGTCAATTATTTGAAAAGCGCTTATAAGCTTTTTTTAATTTACTGGTTTTCTGGGCAATTTCAACGTTGAAGGTGCCTTCAACAAGCACAAGATAAGTTGCACAAATTTTGATGACCTTGACTAAATTGACCTACAAGTGTATTTTCCAGGTTTATGAAGGTCAATGTCATTTTTTAAAATAAAAAAAGGGAAGAGAATTTACTACGTCCACATTGTTGTTTCCGGGTAACGCTAAAAGTAAAGTCAAGGTGCTTTCATTTTTTGGAACTTTTTTTCTAAATGACATTGACCTTCATGAACCTGGAAAATACACTTGAAGGTCAATTTAGTCAAGGTCGTCGAAATTTGTGCAACTTGTTGGAGGCACATTCAACGTTGAGATTGAGCCCAGAAAACCGGTAATTTAAAAAAAAAGCTTATAAGCGCTTTTTTCATAATTGACCTTGATATGACCTTCTGCAGGTCAAAATGAAAGATTTAAAAATACTAATTTTCACGTACAGTTTCCCATTCTTAACGAGTCCGAAGTCGAAAATAGGGATTTCTATTTTAAAAATCGTCGCGACCTTTAAATGACCTTGAAAATTGACCTGAAGTCTTGGCTGACAAGGTGGTCAAGGTGGTACACATTTTTTACATTTCATTGAATTTCTTGAAGCATCTTGAACGTTTGCTTTACCCAGAAAACTACGTGAATTCAGAAAAAGGGCATCTGATCGTTTTTGTACATTTGACCTTGTTTTTTGACCTCTTCGAGGTAAAAAAAAAAACAAATTCCCATAGTACATTTTTGACGTAAGATTTTCCGCTCTATTCAAACCTTCAGACAAAAATAGGGGTTTTTATTTTAAAAAATCGTCTTGACCTTGAAATGACCTGGAAAATTGACCTCAAGGTCAAAATACAGTTAAATGGTTCCCGATGTTCTGGTCAACTTTTGCATGAACTGTTTTTTATGTTGATGGGGTAGTTTAGAAGATCCGTCCATCCATCAGTCATACTTTTTTCCAAGGAGGGGAAGTGAGAGGAAATGATGGGAGGGGAAATAGGGGAAATGAGGGAAGGTGAAGTAGGGGAAATAGGAAAAATCACGGATGGGGGAAGGATAAGAGAGGAAAAATGAGGGGCTGGAGAGTGGGGTAAGAGCAGGCAAATGAGAAGAGGGAAAGTAAAGGAAGTAAGGGAAGAAAGAGGTAGTGAGGATCGAGAAGTGGGTAAAATTTAGGGAGGGTTAGTAGTGGAGAAAATGAGGCCAATGAGGGGAGGGGAAGTAGATACAATGAGAGGAGGGGAAATGATGGCCGAAAAATTGGGGAAATTAAGGAAAAATTGAAAAAGAAGGTATAAGACATGCGCAATAGATGAAGTAGGGGTGATGAGTGAATGTGAAATAGTGGAAAAATTAGGGGAAAGTAGAGGGAGTAAGAGAAAATGAGAAGAGAGGAAAGGAGGGGAGAAGAAATGAGTGGAAAGTAGACGAATTCAGAGGAAGTGAGGAGAAGAGAAATGAGGGGTAAGAATTAAGATATGGAGTTGAGGGTATGGAAGTAGGTGAAATTAGAAGAGGGGAAGTAGGAGACGAGAGGGAAATGCGACGCGAGGAACTGGGTAATATAATGAGAGGAAAAGAACGAGAAGGGAGGAGAAATAAGGGGAAGGAGGGAGAAACAAGGGGAGAGAAATTGCTGGGAATGATGGGAAAGTAAGAGAAATAGGAGAAGTTAGGGAAATGAGAAGATTGGAAGTAGCGGAAATTACAATAAATGAGGGGGCGTAGGGAAAATGAGATGAGGGGAAGTGCGGGGAAATAATAAAAGAGAAATAAAGGAGCAGTTGAGGGAGTAAGAGGAAATATGAAGAAGATAGGTATGAGAAATGGGAGGTCGATGGAGTAGAGGAAATAAGGGGAGAAGTGAAGAAGGATGAAGAGAAAGTAAAGAAGAGTGAAGAAAAGTAGGGGAAAATGAGGGGAAATTAGAAAATGTAATAGGAAGTGAGGGGATGTGAAATAACTGGATATGGTAGAGAAATGGACAGGAAATGATAAGTGAGTTTGTCTGTAAAATGAGAGGAGAGAATGTAGGAGAAGTGAGAGAAATAAGTGGTGAGGTAGAAGGTGACATAGAAGGAGAGGAAGAAAGGAAAATGAGAAGGAGTCGGAAAAGATAGGGGAACTGCGTGGACGAGAAGTAATGGAAATGAGAATAGGGGTTAGAGAAGGAGACAGGAAGTGAGGGGTGGAAAAGTAGGTGAAATAAGGTAGGAGAGGAGAGAAAGTGAATGGAAATGAGGGAAGGGAAGTTAGGAAAATAATAAGAAAGTAGAGAAAACTGTATAGAAAATGGGCAATAAGGAAAAATAAGGGATGGGAAAGTACAGAAGAGGTTGTAGGGGAAATCAGAGTAAATTAGGGGGAGTGCAGGAGAAGAGGGGAAATGCGACATTGAGAAGTAGGGGAAATAAGAAGAAGTGGGGTAATTCAGAAGGAAATTAAGTAGGGGAATTAGAGGAAGTCAGGGGAAATAGGGGATATGATAATGAATGACGGTGAGTAGATGAGGGGAAGAGGGGTAGAAAAGACATCTATTTGGTTGAAAATTAATTCACTTTTTTAAAAATATTACAATTTTGTTTAAAAATACCCTTGTTGGTTAAAAAGTTGACTCTTTTGTTGAAAACTTGTCTTTTTGGTTGAGAATTTAACAATTTTGTTGAAAATTCCTCTCTTTAAATAAAAAATTGATCGTCCCATGCAAATTTTGAAATTTTTAATCACTTCGATTATAATAATAAAAAAACTGGGGTTTCTATTAGAACTAATTTTTAATTCCTAAAAAGCTGCAAGAAAAAGGAACCCTTCTGGCTGAAAAGGAAGCCAAAATGACGAAATTGTTCCAAAGGAGCCTCCAGTCGGTTCTCCGAAGTAGCTCAATTTTAATAGAGACTTTTCCCTAACTTACCAGCCCCACGAAAGGGTTCCAAAGGAATCTGTTCGTGTCTCCAAAGGAACCCTTTCGGGTCTCTAAAGGAACATTTTGGGGTTTCGAAAGGAATCCTTTCAGGATTCCAAAGGAACCCTTTCGGATTTCCAAAGGAACCTTTTCGGGTTTCCCAGTTTGATATGTTATCTTATTAATAATACTACTTTAATTACTTGATAAATATCATTTGCAGATTATGTAGCAAACTTCTTAACATAGAGGCGGATTCATATCCAAAAAACTTTTTCGACAGATTCTGTAAATCCCTAACTTATCAGCCCCGCGAAAGGGTTCCAAAGGAATCTGGTCGTGTCTCCAAAGGAACCCTTCCTGTCTCCAAAGGAACCCTTCGGGGTTTCCAACGGAACCCTCTGAGGTTTCCAAAGGAACCCATCCGAGTTTCCAAAGGAATCCTTTTTGTGTTTCCGAAGGAACCTTTTCGGGTTGCCAAAGGAACCCCTTTTGTGAGATAAGCGGTCTAAAATGTAGAAAATGAGAATGATCATGGAGGAGAGTGAAATAACTAGATTGTAGAAAGACGAGCGAGCTCGGTGACAGTTGCAGGCATCCTCATGAACTGGGGATCGTCAAAATCGCCTGTATCTTTACTCACGATTTGTCTACTTGGTCACGTCGTCAGCTCGTCCACCGTTCCGGTTCTCAGACACCTATGACCCTGGTGGACAACTTTTTCCCACATTAATTGTCCTTGCTGAGGAACTTCATTTTGAGGAAATATATAAAAGCAACCGCTTTTGCTTGAACCTATGACCTCACCTCGGTCCTTGGTCTTCGGTCCAGAAGCCAGTCACGGAACGAAACGAAACAATCAAAAAAACAAATGATTTTGCGAAACTTTTGCGGTCCTCTTGTTCAGAGAAAGCCGATCTCATATCCTTTCGTCACTCAATGAGCTCTCCAATTTTTATTGACACATATTACTTCATTCAACTGAAAATAATTTAATTATTTTATTATTTTATTTAATAATTATCAATAATTATTAAATAATTCAATTTTTTTCAATTTAATTCATAACATCTAGCATAATGATGCGTACATTTTCTGAAATGAAGTTTATTCTCTCGATCTCTCTAGTAGCTTACTGTGGTTCGAATCCCAGCGGAGCGGAAGAAGATATTTTTTTCAGAAAGGAAAAACAAAATTAACTGAAATAATTTTTAATTCATAGCTCAGGGATATGAGAGGTCCTGATTTATCAGGAAAGGCCCTGATTTTTTATAGCTCTCCTAATTTTTTGGGTTCAATATTCAACGGTTTTATAGAAAATTCGTATTTTTGGATTGAACATTCAACGATTTGGTTGAATATTAAATTTTTCGTTGAAAATTCATATTTTTAGTTTGAAACTTGAAACTTTTTGTAGAAAATTTATCTTTTTGACATGAAAATTCCACATTTTTGATTATTTTCTTCATTGACTGAAAAATCTTTCTTGGTTTAAAATTTCTCTTTTTGGTTTTAAAATTCATTTTTTTTTTAATTCAACTGTTTTTTGTTTCAAATAAAAATATTTTTTGGTGGAAATATCAACTATTCCATTTTTCACTGACAATTCAACTACTTAGTTGAAAGTGAAACTACTTTGTTGAACACTAATTTTTTTGGTTCAGGATTCATCATTTTAATTCAAAACCTATTTTTTTTTTTGTTAGAAAATTTATCTATTTTTCCAAATTTTTTTTTTTCAAAAATTAGTGTAGTAGAAAATTAATCTTCATGATTGAAATTTTATGTTTTTGGTCGAATATTCAACTATTTGGTTTAAAATTAATTTTTTTTCAAAGATTCATTCATAGTCAAAATTTCATTTCATTCATTAAAAATTGAACTATTTTGTTGCAAATTTTTTTTTTTTGTTCTAAATAAATTTTTTCCAACTGAAAATTCAGCTACATCGTGTCTGGTGGAAAATTTATCTTTTTTAGGTGAGGATTCAACTATTTTTTTGAAAATTTACACATTTTGTTGGAAATTCATACATTTTTGATAATTTATACATTTTTGGACATTTTTTCTTCATTGTTTAAATTTAATTACTTTTGGTTTCAAATTAAAAAATTTTTTTGTTGAAATATCAACTATTGCATTTTTCGCTGAAAATTTAACTACTTAGTTGAAAGTGAAATTACTTTGTTGAACATTTATTTTTTTGGTTGAGGATTCAAAAATTAATTTAGTATAAAATAAATCTTTATGATTGAAAATTCATGTTTTTTGGTCAAAAATTCAAATATTTGGTTGAAAATTCATTTTTTAATATTTATTAATATTTTCGATAGGGTAGAAAAATGGAAATAAAAGATTGAAATTAATTTTTTTGGTTCAAAATTTGAATAATTTCTTGAAAATTCATTTTTTTTCAAAAATTCGTTTTTTTTAACTGGAAATATAACTATTCCATTTTTTTCTTTTAAATTAATCTTTCCTCGTTGAAAATTTATGAATTTCATTTAAAATTCCTTCGTTCCAAACGAATTTGTTAAAAAATCTTTTTTTTTTTATCAAAAATTTATTTTTAACTGAAAATATAACTATTCCGTGTTTCATTCAAAATGTATCTTTCTTCGTTGAAAATTAGTCTTTTTTGGTGGAAAAATTGAAAATTATTTTCTTCGGTTGGAAATTTATTTAATTTGTTGAGAATTATTTCTCAGGAGATTCAGCTATTTTATTGAAAATTCATTTTTCAAATGAAGATTCATGACTGTAGTTGGAAAATCATTTTTTTTTTAAATAAAAATTCAACTATTCTGTTGAATAATCTTTTTTTTGAAAATTAATTTTTTTGGTCAACAATTAATTTATTTTATTGAAGTTTCATCATTGTAGTTGAAAATTTAATTCTTAAAATAAAAATTTAATTATTTTGCTTAAAATTCTTTTTTTTTTGTTGAAAATTAATTTTTTTGATAAAATATTAATCTTATTGGTCAAAAATTCATCTTTGTTATTTTTAAAAATAGTAACGAAGTTACCCTAAAAGTTACGTATGGACGTATGGACTGGCGGTCTCGCAGACCGCACCATGTGAAGGATTATTAATAATAAAAGTTGATAAAATTGATAAATTTACTCCTGATTCCAATGTCCCTTATTATGCCTGTATAAATTAGATAAAAAAATTTCTTTACTCATTTAATAATATATAAATATATACAGTGGTCTGTGAGACCACAGGTCCATGTTTATGTAAAAATGAAATTTGTCAAATTCATATTACTATAATATAATTATCCCTAATATCCCTTATTTGAGCAAAAGATGACAAATAAGTATGGACGTATAGACTGGCGGTCTCGCAGACCGGACCATGTGAAGGATTATTAATAATAAAAGTTGATAAAATTCATCAATTTTACTCCTGATTCCAATGTCCCTTCATATGCCTGTAATTAGATAACCAAAACTTCTGTACTTATATAATTAGATATAAATATATATGGCGGTCTGTGCGACCTCAAGTCCATGTTCGTGCAAAATTAAGGTCCGTCCAATTCTTATTATTATAGTATTATCATTATCCTGATTATCCCTCATTTGAGCAAAAAATGAGAAATTGGTATGGACGTATGGACTTGCGGTCTCACAGACCGCACCACACTTCTGACATGTAGTTCTCTCTCCACCGGTAAAAAGGTTTATTAATAATAAAAAGTTATTAAAATTAATTGGTTTATTTTCGATTCCAATGTTCCTTCATATATTTGTATAAGTTTGATAACAAAAATTTCTTTATTCAATTAGATATAAATATAGATAGTGGTCTGTGAGACCTCAAGTCCATATCAGTTCAAGAATGAAATCCGTTCGATTCTTATTATTATACTATTATCTCGATTATTTGACATTTGAGAAAAAAATGATAAATTAGTGTGGACGTATGGACTTGCGGTCTCATAGACCGCACCATTCTTCTGATATATGGATCTCTCCCAACAGGTGCGAAGGATTATTGATAATGAAAGTTGATAAAATTGAGAAATTTCCTTCTGATTCCAATGTCCCTATATATAATTGTATAAGTTGAATATTGAAAATTTCTTCATTTATTTAAGTTAATATAAATATATAGAGTGGTCTGTGAGACCTCAAGTCCATGCTGGTGCAAAAATGAGATCCATCCGATTCTTATTATTATAATAATATTATTATTCCGATTATCCCTCATTCGAGTAAAAAATGAAAAAATAGTATGGACGTGTGGACGTATGGACGTATGGACGTGTGGACGTATGGACGTATGGACGTATGGACGCATGGACGTATGGACGTATGGAGGTATGGACTTGCGGTCTGATAGACCGCACCATTGAAGGTTATATTAAATTTTTTTTTTTTCAAGGAATGAAAGAGGGTTCTAAAAATAAAAGATGGACATTAAAACGAAGACTTTCATGTATTTCTATCGAATAATACATATCGACATATATACAATCACCTTTAATATGCTATACAACTTGTAACTATCTGTAGCTACAAAATTATACAGAAGGTACAAGCGATGAAGGCTCGTGATAGGGTTCGTGATAATTTATACAATGATTCACGACTTCTCGACGAATACAAATTCCTCACAATTTTTCTCCATTTTTTATTCGAAAAAAAAAAAAAAAAAAATTAACACGAAAATTATGACGTAGACAGGATCAAAATTTGAGAATTTTAAATTAGATTGAAATCAAATTCTAAATCCTATTCAACATCCAATATTCCAGTTAATGTATATAATTCCTGAAAATAAAAACAAGAATCAAACGAAAAAATTTCGACAACCACCATTGTAATTAAAACAAAACTTTTTCTAAAAAAAAAATTTTTTGGTTGAAAAAAAAAATATATATAAGAATATAAAAAAATCTCTTTTTTATTTTTAAACCCAAAGAAATTTTTTTTTTTTATTGCAATAGGATCATTTTATGGTGTTTGTCCATATTTTATTGTTGGATTCTTGTTTCTGATTTTAAAAATTCTATACGTAGACAGGACTATCAAAATTATAACTTGCAATAAAAATAAAAATTGGAGAATTCTTGACTCGGTTCACATTTTTTTTCATAAATGTATAAATTATTTTCTGACCGGTCCTTCGTGGCCTTAGTACAACAACTCGATTCTTGAAATACTTTTGAAAAATTTCCTATTTTTCGATCTACTCTCTTTTTTTCTATTTTTTTCTATAGAAAAATAGGAAATTTTGTGAGGTTTTTCTGAATCGATAAAGTGAGCTTAAATCTTTTGACCTTAATCCTTAAGGTAGAAACAAAAATTGTTTCTAAGGTAACGAGCGCTCATCTTTCAATGAAAGCGCCCTTTTTTAAAATTAGGTACGTATAAATCGGTAACCGCGGTGACATCACATTCGTACTAAATAATAAAAATTTCTATACAATTAGTATAAAGTTACGGAACACAAAAAGCGTTGACTAAATACATACAATTTCTTATATTTATAGAGTTTTCACTCATTTTTACCCCCTCCCTTTTTTATTAAAAAACAAGAATATTAAAAATATATATTGTGAGAATAAATTTTTATTACAAAAATACAGAACAAAGGGGGTAAACTTGAGTAATTCCAATGAATATTGCACTATCGTTAGTCAAATTCCACCTCATGGTGTCTCAATTACAAGAATTCGGATTGGTCTAATCAGTACAATTTTTTTTTGAAAAAATACTATCGGTGGGTTTTTCGATGTTGTAAACGAGATACCATAACCAGACACTAGAAGCTGCTAAAATATGTATATGAAGGAAAAGAAAAGATATAGTAATTAGGGATAGGAAATATGTAGAGTAGATAAAAGTACGATACTAAGGAGAGAAAATTGAAATTGAGAATTGACACCAGGTGACTGTTGGCTTCAGAAAAACTCGTATTTTACACCCTCAATCAGAAAAATATTCCTTTTTGATTCAAAAAAATTTCTTAGTCAAAAAATCATTTGTGTCAAAGAAAAAATAGTTTGTCTTTATTGCGGTGTGGGTGCAACATAATCGAAATCTGTTTTTATATTATGTGCATTTATATATTGAAAAATATTGCACCCTCATGAAATATGATTATCGATTTTCGAATCGTAAGAGCTCGACATAAGCCGTTGGTTATAAACAATATAATCTTTTTTTTACATTTGAATTAACTAACTAAATTGAGCCTCGATACGAAGTCTAATTCCTAGGTATTATATATATTACCTTCCATCTTTCAATATACGCGTATTTATATATGACATCTATATATATATATTACTATCATTACAGTTTAGCTATGTACAAGGACTCAAGAAAAAAATTTATACAGTTTGTTTTGAGACTTATTTAGTGTGAAAATATTTTTTTTGGAAGATGCTTAGATCTAAATCATCATCATTTTGCACAGTATTGGAAAAATAATTTTTTTTTCGAAATCTTACTTTGGAAAAGAAATTCATTTTTACATTCTATTCACTCAGAGTCGCTTCTTCACCATAATTTTTTTTCATTCATCCAAAAATAACTCAAAAATGGAGAAAATCGTTTCGAGTTGAAGAAAAATTCTTTGAATCAAAATTTTTTTCTCTGAGTGATGTTAACGGAATTATGAATTTCTTTTTTTTAAGGTCACAATACTTTGAGATCGTCTAACGCTTTGCAGGTAAACGCGTCATAATCAGAAATCGTGAGCAGCGAAACTAAACAGAATCTGGAACGAAGAGACGAAATTTTTCGCCGAAATAGGAATGCTCGTCTGATGGAACGTGATTTCTTTTCGCAAATAGCTTGTCGGATTGACACGAGTATGACAGAAGAGGAACCTTGATCCGGTTTCTTAATGGTTCTGTGACTTTTTTGATTGGGTCTGAAGAATCCGCTTAATTAAATAAATAATTAAAAATAATCAATAATTAAAAAGAGGACTTTCTCCATTTGTGTCAGTGGAATTTCACTGAGAATCATTAACGTACTTCTGGTTATTTTAATCAGTTTAAAAGCATTTCGATTATTTGATTCTATTCATGAAACGATGTAGAGTGCATTGTTATATGAGAATTGAGAGTAGGGTTCTTATTTGAATTTTTACAATTTGTGAATTTATTTATTATTGGGTTACAAAACCTCCGGATAGGAATGCTTCCAAATTTGAATGATTCCAAACATGAATGGTAACAAACCGGAATGCTATCAAATTTCAATGGTTACAAACTGGAAAGCTACCAAACAACTATGATAGCAAACCTAAATACTAGCAAATTTGAATGATACCAAACTGTAATGCTATCAAACATGATTGGTTCCAAATACGAATGCTACAAAATTTGAAAGGTCTCAAAATAGGAAGCTACCAAACAAGAATGATAGCAAACCTGAATGGTTCTAAGCCGGTCTAATCTGAAAAGCTACTAAACAATAACTATGATAAACTGAAATGATTCTAAAATCAAATACTAACAAATATCAATGATACCAAATCGGAATACTACCAAATTTGAGTTTTGACAAACTGGAAAGCTACTGAACATCAATGATAGCAAACCTGAATACTAGCAAATTTGAATGATACCAAACCGCAATGCTGTCAAAGATGATTGGTTCCAAATACGAATGCTACAAAATTTGAAAGGTCTCAAACTCGAAAGCTACCAAACATGAATGATAGCAAACCTGAATGGTTCTAAGCCGGTCTAATCTGAACAGCTATTAAACAATAATGATGAAAAACTGAAATGATTATAAAATCGAATACTACCAAATTTCAATGATACCAAATCGGAATGCTACCAAATTTGAATGTTTACAAACTGGAAAGCTATCGAACATTGATTATAGCAAACTTGAATGATTCCAAACTTCAATAGTATCAAATTTTAATTATGCCAAACTGGAATGCTATCAAACTTTAATGGTTCCAAAGACGAATGCTACCAAACTAAATGATACCAAAATGGAATGCTACCAAACTTAAATATTGCTAAATTTAAATCATTCCAACTTAAATTCTATAAAACTTAAATGGTTCCAAATACTAATGCTACAAAGTTTTAATTGTATAAAACTGAGAAGGTACTAAACATGAATGATAGCAACATGAACTGTTCTAAACTCGAATGCTACTAAATTCGAATGATACCAAAATGGAACGCTAAGAAAGTTGAATTTTTCAAACTTGAATAATACCAAACTTGAATAATACCAATCTTAAATGTTAAGAAACTCGAATAGTTTCAAATTCGAATGCTACCAAACTGAATGATACCAAACCAGAATGCTACCAAATTTGAATGATATTAAACTGGAATGCTAACAAACTGAAATGGTTAAAAATTGGAATGCTCAAAAACGTAAATGATACTAAGCCTGAATTGTAGGAAACTTGAATGGTTCTAAACTAGAATGTTAGCAAATTTCAATGGTTTCAAACTAGAAAACTACCAAATATGAGTGATAGCAAACTTGAATAGTTTTAAAATCGAATGCTACCAAATACGAATAATACCAAACTGGAATGCTAAGAAACTTGAATTTTTCCAAACTTGAAGAATACCAAACTTGAATAATACTAAACTCAAATGTTAAGAATCTCGAATAGTTTCAAATTCGAATGCTACCAAACTGAATGATACCAAACCAGAATGATACCAAACTTGAATATTGCTAAATTTAAATAATTCCAAACTTTAGTTCTATGAAACTTAAATGGTTCCAAACACTAATGCTACAAAGTTTGAATTGTATAAAACTGAAAAGCTACTAAACATAAATGATAGCAAACTTGAATGGTTCTGTACTCGAATGCTACCAAATTTGAATGATACCAAACTGGAATGCTAAGGAACTTGAATTTTTCCGCACTTGAAGAATACCAAACTTAAAGAATACCAAACTTGAAGAATACCAAACTTGAAGAATACCAAACTTGAAGAATACCAAACTTGAATAATACTAAACTCAAATCTTGAGAATCTCGAATAGTTTCAAATTCGAATGCTACCAACGTTTGAAAGTTCAAAACTAAGCAGTTTCCAATAAACGATAACAAACTTGAATGCTACCAAACGTAAAAAAAAAATTGGAATTCTTCCGTTTGGGAACTTAAGCTTGAATTCTTCCAGATTCTTGATGTTTCAACGTCTTAGAAAAATCTCACCAATTCATCTTTTTCAGATTGTCCGAAATCATCTCCTTTTAAATCTAGAGTCGCATACTCTTTTCGGACAGATTTGGCATAATGATGAGACTTTGGTAGTTTGGCACGTTGTCTTCAGGTGTGGACGAGTATGGCGTGGGAGAAAAAGAAACAATTTGAAGCACGTGAACATAATCGCCGAGATCAATCGCGATACAACATAAGAGCTGCTGCTCTCCCGGGTCGGGTCGGTTCTTTTATGGCGTTCCACTTTCGCGACGAGACTACTTGATCAGGGCGTAGTAAGTCCGCAGCGCTCTTTATGATGCTGCACGAAAATAAACCTTTGCCAGAAGAAAGATGCGATTCGCTTCCAATCAAGCTAAAGTCACGAAAGGTCCAAAAATTCAGGCCCATTTTATTCCCCTTCACAAAAAAACATTCAAGCTTACTTGATTAAATTCTTCAAGAATCCAAAACGTATTTTAGTGAGTTGTAGCAATCTGCTTTTATTTATTTTATGTGAAACTGCAAAATTGCCAAAGTGACACCTTCTTAATATGATAAATATACTTGAGTGAGAAGAAAGAGTGAAAGATCTCATTAGGATAAAAAAATGTGTTAACATAAAAATGAAGATTGATTGGGTTGATTAAGAAATGGGGTCCAGTTAAAATTTTATAAACTTCACAGGTCGATTGATTTTCATTTGAGGTCGCATTGAGAGAGCTGAAAAGTAATTTTTTCCAAGCCCTTTAATTAAGTCGGCTTTATTCGGCTAGCGAGCGTAAGTACTGATTAAGCAATAATCGTGGAGAGAGAGAATTTCGAGGATATCATTTGAATGCTAAGAAAGTGGAATTCTTAAAAATGTTAATGCTACCAATCTTCAATGATACCAATCTTGCATGATACCAAACCTGGATTCCAAGAAAAACTTAAATTCTGTTACATCAAAATGCTACCGAACTTGGATTCTTTCAAATTTAAATGCTACCAAATCTGGCTGGTTTGTAATACTAATCTTCAAAAGTTTGTGTCCTAATGAGTAAAAGATTTCGTTGGGATAAAAAATGTGTTAACACAAGAGTGAAGATTGATTGGTTCGATTGAGGAATGGGGTCCAGTTAAAATTGAAGAATGTTTCGCACGTCGCGTCGATTGATTTTCATCTTGGGTCGCATTGAGAGAGCTGAAATGCTGAAAAGTAATGTTTTTCCCAAACCCTTCAATTAAGTCGATTTTACTCGGCTAACAAGCGTGAGTAAGCAATGATCGCTCGTGGAAAGAGAGAGAATTTCGCAGTAGAGGGTCTACTGTAGTTTCACAGCATCTCGTATCGTATCGTATCGTTTGGATCCCAGGAGAGCCGATGGCCTCGCCGGTCTCTTGCGTTACACTTTTGCCACGCCCTGATCAGAGTCGGCTTGGCAGGCAGGCAGGCAGGCGCATCGCGAAAGTGAAACGCAATAAAGGAGCCACGCCGTGCCAATGCCGCGAGTACAGCGACGGTTTATATGTATCGCGATGCGATCGATCTTCACGATTATGCTGTGTGCAGGATGCTGCATGCTGCCTGCCTGCATACAGTCCCGACCGACTCGTTTTTCTCCCACGTCCTTACTATACGAACCACATTCAATTTCGCAACTCTTCTCTCCTCTCCTACTCTCCTACTCACCTATCTTGCTTGTTCTTCTTAACATTTGTATTTGTCGTTTTCTCCTCTCCGCGAGCACTTTTCTCACCCATCCCTTTCCCGAAACACATCATCATCTCATCATCATAACATACCAAATTTGAATGACACCAAACTTCAATGTTAAGAAAGTTGAATGGTTCCAAACGCTGATGCTACCAAACTTGAATGATGTTAAATTTGAATGATTCCAAACTTGAATGATGCCAAACGGAATACTACCAAATTTGAATGGTTTCAGACTGGAAAGCTACCAAAGGTGGATGATAGAAAACTTGAATGATTAGCAACTTGAATGGTTCTAAAGATGAATGCTACCAAACTCTAATTTGAATGATTCTGAAATTCGATGATTTCAAACTGGAATGCTAGCAAATTTTGATGGTTTCAAACTGAAAGCTGGCGAACATGAATGATGATAAACGTGAATGATAAGAAACTTGGATGGCTCCAAACTCGAATGCTACCATATTCGTAATATTGTTAAATTTGAATGATTCCAAAACTTGATGATTCCAAACTGGTATGCTACCAAATTTTAATGGTTTGAAACTGAAAAGCTGCTGAACATGAATGATAGCAAACGTGAATGATAAAAAACTGGAATGCTTCCAAACTCGAATACTGTTAAATTTGAAGTATACCAAGCTTGAGTGGTTCTAAAGACGAATGCTATCAAACTCTAATTTCATTGATTCTGAAATTTAATGATTTCAAAATGGAATGCTACCAAATTGTAATGGTTCCAAACTAAAAAGCTGCCAAACATGAATGATAGTAAACGTGAATTATGAGGAACTTGAATGGCTCCAAACTCGAATGCTACCATACTCTCAATATTGTTAAATTTTAATGATTCCAAAATTTAGTGGTTTCGAACTGAAAATCTGCCGAACATGAATGATGGTAAATGTGAATAATGAGAAAATTGAATGGCTCCAAACTCGAATGCTACCATACTCTCAATATTGTTAAATTCGAATGATTATAAAACGTGATGATTATAAAACTTGATGATTCCAAACTGGTATGTTACCAAATTTTAATGGTTTCAAACTGAAAACCTGCTGAACATGAATGATAGCAAACGTTAATGATAAGAAACTTGAATGGTTCTAAAAACGAATGCTACCAAACTCTGATTTATTTAAATATAAATGATTTCAAAATTTAATGATGCCAAACTGGAATGCTACAAAATTTGAATGGTTTTAAACTGGAAAGCTGCCAAACATTAATGATAGTGAATGTGAATGATAAGAAACTTGAATGGTTCCAAATTCGAATTCTACCAAACTCTAGTATTGTTATATTTGAATTATTCCAAAATGTAATGATTCAAAACTGAAATGCTACCAAGTTTTAATGAACTCAAACTGAAAAGCTGCCAAACATGAATGATAGCAAACGTGAATGATGAGAAACTTGGATGGCTTCAAATTCGAATGCTACCATATTCGTAATATTGTTCAATTTGAATGATTCCAAAACTTGATGATTCCAAACTGGTATGCTACCAAATTTTAGTGATTTCAAACTGAAAAGCTGCCAAACATGAATGATAGCAAACGTGAATGATAAGAAACTTGAATGCTTACAAATTCGAATGCTGTTGAATCAGGATGATACCAAACTTGAATGGTTCTGAAGACGAATGCTATCAAACTCTCATTTAAATGATTCTGAAATTTAATGATTTCAAACTGGAGTGCTACCAAATTGTAATGGTTTCAAACTAAAAAGCTGCCAAACATGAATGACAGTAAACGTGAATGATGAGAAACTTGGATGGCTTCAAATTCGAATGCTACCATATTCGTAATATTGTTCAATTTGAATGATTCCAAAATTTGATGATGCCAAACAGGAATGCTATCAAATCTTAATGATTTCAAACTGAAAAGCTGCCAAACATGAATGATAGCAAACGTGAATGGTTCCAAAGACGAATGCTACTAAACTCTAATTCATTTAAATTTAAATGATTTCAAAATGTAATGATGCCAAACTGGAATACTACCAAATTTGAATGATTTCAAACTGAAAAGCTGCCAAAACTAATTGGTAGCAAACGTGAATGATAAGAAATTTAAATGCTTCCAAAAACAAATGCTGTTAAATTTGAATGATATCAAACTTGAATGGTTCTAAAGACGAATGCTACCAAACTCTGATTTTGTTAAATTTAAATGATTTCAAAATTTAATGATCCCAAACTAGAATGCTATCAAATTTTAATGATTTCAAACTGAAAAGCTGCCAAACATGAATGATAGCAAACGTGAATGATAAGAAACTTGAATGCTTCCAAACTCGAATGCTGTTAAATTTGAATGATACCAAACTTGAATGGTTCCAAAGTCGAATGCTACTAAACTTTGATTTTGTTAAATTTAAATGATTCCAAAATTTAACGAACCCAAACTGGAATGCTACAAAATTTGAATGGTTTTAAACTGGAAAGCTGCCAAACATTAATGATAGTGAATGTGAATGATATGAAACTTGAATGGTTCCAAATTCGAATTCTACCAAACTTTTGTATTGTTAAATTTGAATGATTCCAAAATTTAATGATGCCAAACTGGAATGCTACCAAATTTTAATAATTTCAAACTGAAAATCTTGCAAAAATGAATGATCGCAAACGTGAATGAGAAGAAACTGAAATGGTTCCAAACCGGAAAACTAGCAAATTTCAATTATGCCAAACTTAAATGTTAAGAAAGTTAAATGGTTCCAAATTTGGATGCTTACCAATTCGATTCGTCCAAACTGAATTACGTTTGACACTAAAATCTAATCTAATCCAAAATCTTAAAAATAAAACGTTAATGATACTAAAAGTGGAGTACCACCGAATTTGAATGCTTCCAATTTGAAATGCTAACAAACTTGATTGATATCAAATTTGAATTATAAGTAACTTGAAGGTTTCTAAAGTCGAATGCTAACAAACTTGAGTGTTGTAAAATTTAAATGATTCCAAACTTGAATGATGCCAAATGAAAATGCTATCAAATTTGGATGGTTTCAAACTGGAAAGTTACCAAACGTGAATGATAATTAACGTGAATGATAAGAAATTTTGGTTTGAAGCTCGAATGCTACTAAATGTGAATGCTGCCAAACTTGAATGCTAAGAAAGTTAAATGGTTCCAAATTTGATGCTGTCAAATTTGAATGTTTTCAAGCTGAATTGCTACAAAACGTCAAATGCGATTTGCTACCAAATATTAATGATACCAAACTCGACCGTTAAGAAACATGAATGTTTTCAAATTTAAATGTTTCCGAATTGGAATGCTAAGAAACTTTATTGATTCCAAATGTGAATGCTAACGAATTTTTGTGATTGCAAACTCGAATGCTACCAAATTTGGGTGGTTCCAAAATGAATTATCACCAAACTCAAAACTCAAGTGCTACCAAATTTAAATTGTTCCAAGCTTGACTGTTCATGAACTTGAATGCTCTCAAATTTGAATGGTTCCAAACTGGAATGATTCACGATAAAAAGTTTACTTCTGATAGAAGTTTTGTTTTAAATGATTAAAACCGATTTGATGTGAAGGCATCATGGAATCGAAAAGATCTCCTCGACTTGTTTTTCTCTCACGCCCTTACGAACCATATTAAGTTTCGCAACTCTCCCATTACTATCTTGTTATTCTTAATACTTGCATTTGTCGTTCTCTCCAACAGTACTTTTCTCATCCATCCCTTTCCCCAATGACACCATCAAGCTTCCGTAAGAAATCGATTTTTATTTTCTTTTTCAATATTATTCGACACAAATTTATTCGAAATAAAGTTATTCTGAATTTGTATTTAATAAATACGAATATAGAAAAACGTGAATGGTTCCAAACGAGAATGCTACCGAAATGGAATGATCAAAGTTGAATGCTAATCAATTTGAAAGCTACCAAACTTGAATGGTATCAGATTTGAACGCTCCTACATCAAACTAAACATCAGAACATAAAACATCAACCCTCTCTCAAAATTTCCACTCAGAAAATGTTTACCTCTTCCAGAGAGAAATTTCTCTAATTTAAATAACTAAATATAAAAAAAAAGCATAAACCAGTAAATCTATAAGAATTCTGGATTGGAGAGTACTTGAATCCTAAAGTTGCAAACTCGCATCTCCCCCGGCGTTAGAAAGTGAGATCAATTCCGCGCCATCGTAGAGCGGAAGACGTTTATATTATTAAATCGTTCGTCTGCCATAGGATCGGCATAGGCGGGAATTTATCGTGATCGAGATCGAGTGATCGTCGGGAGAGGAAACGAAACGATCGAAACGCACGGTTGGCTTAATACGCAGCTCTGGCTGGATTCTGCGTTCCTTGAAGTTGCCAGAGTTCCGGTAGCATTTTTTTCCCACAATTCCCTCCCAGAAGTCGATTTTCAATTCTCGATTCCCTCCATCAACGGAAAACTCGTCCTATGTGCAAACTCGACATGCGAGTGCGGATCCTGCCTGCATTCACCTTAATGGCATACGCGTTCCCCAGTCGATAAACCGATTTTTATCGGGGTAATCAGATCTGAGAAGAAATTACTACTTCGTTTCGGATACCGGGTTACGTCTCAGAGGAAAGTAGTTTTGTAATTTACCTCGTTAGCTCACTTTTTTTATTCTCTGATTGCTTGAAAGTTCTGACAGAACGAAAGCTCTACTTTTCAATTTTTGTTTCCAGTTATCTTAGAAAGACGAATTTTCTACCGAAATAGTTGAATGTTCACGACAGAAAGAAGAATAGAAAAGTTGGATTACCGCGGATTCTTAAATTCACTTTCTAGGTCGTAAAATTGAAAACACGCCGTATTTACTGCCGGAACAAATTGACCGTCTCTTTATGTTCTAATTTTTTTGACCACCCCCCAACCTCCCTTCTCACCCATTTTATTCTTCTGCTCGTTGCGGTGACTAGCGATATCGAAAGCGCGTAAAAAACAGGCTTGACTATTACGCCAGAGAGGATACCACGAATACCCGGCTATGTTGTTTCAGAGAAGTATTGCCAATCTCTCACAGATTACTTTTTCTTATCGGTTTCGTCGCTTGAATCCCCTTCTCTCTCTTCTAAACAAAGCTACCAAACTGGAAAGATACCAAACTTTGATGATATCAAACTCAACACTCATCTTGAACAAAAAATCTGCTGGAAATAACAAAATTCTTCAGACCCTAAATGACGCAGTAGCAGCCCACGAACGCCATAACCCACCATTTACATTATCTGATGAAGACAAAAAGAAGCAAGAAACTTCCTCTTCTTTTTCTTTCTTTTCACCTACTTCGTTCCAACCAGACGAGAAGTTCCTCTCGATTTAAAATCGTGATCTGGTCATCACGACTCTCGGCTCAAATTAAGAATAGGATTATCATCTACCTAATCTAATCGCAAGGTCTGCTCGTTCAGCGAATATGCAATAAACGCTTTCAGGGTTGGCAGGACTATTTATTGTATTTCTCCTCTTCATCTCTAAACAGGTACAGCCTAAAAAGGTATCTCTGGCACCACCTTTCACACAAACTTCCGGTCTCGGAGCACCTCAGATTAGTTCCGTTCTCCATTCCAAACTAATTCCATCATCTTCAACACATTTCTTCATCAACTTAATCAAGTATTAGTCCCAGGAGACAAAGGTGGTGAATTCTCTCTCTGCTCTTCATGGACACTTTCAGGTCTGCTACTGCTACTCGACCTCGAGCTCAGGTTATCCCTATCACTAAAGTAGGAAGAATCTCCTCTTTTCTCTTCCATCTGCAACTGTTGTTTATCATTTCTAAAGTCCTCTCCAGAAGTTCCGAGAAGACTCGGGAAATATGGAATCCCTTGCCTCTGGGATGTAATCTTCCCCATGAAACTTCGAATCTCCTCAAAATAGGAGTCATCAGTTCTGGGCAATTGTCCATGGTACCTGGACCTCACCTCATCCAATATCGTAGGTCCATCAGCATCATGCTTCTTCAAATGACGATCCAGATTCGTCTGTTGTCCGAAACATCTTTCACACAAAGGACACTTGAAAGGCTTCTCCTTGTTATGAATGTTCCTCACATGACGTTGAAGATTGCTCGATATGCTGAAGGATCTTTCACAGTATTTACACTTGTAGGGTTGTTCTCCAGTATGGGTTCGAAGATGTCTCGTTAAATTGGCAGATCTCGGGAATACCTTTCCACAGAATTTACATGAATATCTGTCCTTGGGTTTCAAACCAGTTGAAATTGAGTAGGGTGGAATCGATTGCTGCTGCTGAGATGTTGCTGTCGTGTTCTGTTGATGTATAGGACTAGGGGCCTTTGCTGGTTGGGAGGCACCGGCTGAAAACCGATTTGGAGGCAATGGTACCATAGTTGGTAGAGCCCTAACTTGAATTTTGGGCAAGTCTGGTACACTCTGGTGATGAGATCTGTACATTGCTTCCAACACGAGTGGAGGAAGATGTTGGGGGAAGAGAACTGTGTGGTAGGGTAGCCCCAGACTGTTTTGGTTCATCACCTCGGCCTCGTTTTGGTTCTCGTCTCTTACTCTCTCCTTTTTGTGGTCTACGCGAAGATCCAGGGGTTCAGAATCCAGCTCGTTGTGGGGCTGAGGGGGTCTGGCTGCAGGACTCATGTGGGGCTGTTGGTTCAGGGTGGGGCTTCCTCGACCTTGGCCATGGCTCAGGTCGTATGGCAACTCTTCAGGGTCCGGAACTCGAACGCTTAGGGGGTAGATGCTGGCTTGCTTGGGGCTTATGTGCCCTGGCATCTTCCTGGGACTGGAATCTTTCTCCCGCATGGCTGGAGGGTACGTGGGGTCGTGGAGCAGAGGGGACAGGGTGCTTCTACCGAAGTATCCGCTCATCACACCGCCGCTGTCACCTACGACCTTGCTCCTTCTCTCGAGGTGGGATGACCTGCAATCAGAAAAAGGAGAAGGTGAGTGTAATTTTATAGGTTGCACAAGTCTTCTACAAGGACTGGTGAAATTTGATAGGTATTGAGGGAAAGGCAAGACCTGCAGCTTACTATCGAGGTTGGAATGAATCAGAGAATGAGGTTGGGCGTGCCATCTCTCAGGTAAGACATCACCGATTCTGCAAAATTTGCAAAATCGGTTGGCATGACTTTTAAGTACCCTGAACAATACAAAGCTACAGAAAATCGATTTGTTGAGTTTTGTGTTTGACATGGAACGTTCCAGGTCTGAAAATGGTGAAGTTGGGAGAGGTTCATGTTCGAGATGAAATCTAAATCAATATTTGATGCTTGACTTAATATCTCTCTATCAATTTTTATCATCTTGCATGAATATGCTTGTAAAGGCGTGGGAAGAACAGGTTTGAAGAAGATCAGTTTCTCTTGTGAGGGAAGTGGAGTTTAAGGAACAGATCACTCGATATCTTTTCTATAAGAGGGAATGATAAGTCACTCAAGAAATGATAAACGTTGTACCCGTAGGCGATGTTCTTATACGTTTTGTAGGAGTCATTTTATATTGATCTATTTGGACATGTCGTCCGAAAATTACGTCATAGTAGAATAGAGATTAGGACACCTGTTCGACATCCAGTATTTCTCTTAATAGAGTAATATTATTTTAATCAATTTTTTTGAAAAAAAAAATCTTCTGCTCCGCTGGGATACGAACCTCAGAACTTCTGATTTCCAGGCAGGTGCTTTACCCATTAAGCTAATAGAGAGATCGAGAGAAGAAACTTCATTTTAAAAATTTACGCATTATTATGCTAGATGTTTCAAAATCAAATTTTTGAAGGAACCTGTTCTATCATCAGAGAAGAACAGAAATTTTTAACGTCTTTCCAGACTAGATGAAGCTTTGCAATAAAAATTATTTTTATTAATTTTTTTTCTGAAGAGATGATCTTAAAAGGACAATTTTATAGAAGCTCAATTATTTGGTACGAAGTTAAACTACTTTGTTGAAAATTAATGTTTTTGATTGAAAATTCATTAATTCAGACAAAAATTAATTTCTTCGTTCGAAAGTTTAACTATTTTATAGTAAATTTGTCTTTTTTTATAGAAAATCAAACAAAAACTTCTTTTTTTTGGGTAAAAGATTAATAAGTTAGTAGAAAATTAATCTCTTCAGTTGGAAATTGAACCACTTTGTTGAAAATTCATTTTTTGTTTATAATTAATTTAGTAATGGAAAATATAAACATCCAGTAAGGAATGAATTTTTTTCTTGAAACTTCAGATGTTTTGTAGAAAATCGGTCTTTTGGCTTGAAAATTTAGGCAATTTGGTAGAAAATCCAACTGTTTTTCAGAAAACTTATTTTATGAAATTGAAAAATCATTTTTTATTTGTTATTAAATTAATGAATTTTTAGCTGAAATAATGAAGATTCAACTGAAAAATTACATTAGCAACAAAGTAGTTCAACTTTCAACAAAATAATTACATTTTGAACCAAAGAAATTAATTTTTAACTAAAATGCCGATTTTTCTACTGAAAAATAAATTATCAACTAAATATTTCAACAAACTAGTTAATTTTTTTTAACAAAGAAATTAATTTTCAACTAAAATGACAAAGTTTCAGCAGAAAAAATAAATTATCAACAAAACAGTTGAATTTTCGATTAAAGAAGATCAATTACTAACAAAATAGTTATATTTTGAAACAAAGAAATTAATTTTAAACTGAAAAAATAAATTATCAACAAAGTAGTTCATCTTTCAACAAAATAGTTAAATTTTCAATTAAAAAATTAAAATTTTAAAAATAGTCAATTTTCAATTAAATAAATTAATTTTCAACTAAAATGATGAATTTTGAACTGAAAAAATGAATTATTAATAAAGTAGTTCAACTTTCAACAAGATAGTGGAATTTTTAATTTAAAAAAATCAATTTTTAATCGAATAGTTGAATTTTGAATTAAATAAATAAATTGTCAAATAAAATGATAAATTTTCTACTGAAAAAATTAATTATCAACAAAGTAGTTCAACTTTCAACAAAATAGTTGAATTTTCAATTCAAAAAGATCAATATTTAACGAAAAAGTTAAATTTTCAATTAAATTAATTAATTTTCAACTAATATGAGGAATTTTCAACTAAAAAAATAATTATCAAAAAAATATTTCAAGTTTCAACAAAATAGTTGAATTTTCAATTCAAAAAGATCAATATTTAACGAAAAAGTTAAATTTTCAATTAAATTAATTAATTTTCAACTAATATGAGGAATTTTCAACTAAAAAAAATAATTATCAAAAAAGTATTTCAAGTTTCAAAAAAATAGAGGAATTTTCAATTCAAAAAGATCAATATTTAACGAAAAAGTTAAATTTTCAATTAAATTAATTAATTTTCAACTAATATGAGGAATTTTCAACTAAAAAAAATAATTATCAAAAAAGAATTTCAAGTTTCAAAAAAATAGTGGAATTTTTAATTCAAACTGATCAATTTTTAATTAAAATAATGAATTTCCAATTGAAAAAAAAAAAATATTAACGAAGAAATCATGAATTTTCAACTGAAAAAATTTCCTGAAATTTCAACAAAGAGTGTAGAAGATTTGAAAGATTTTTAGAAATTTATATTTTTCAAGATTTCAAAAATAATCTCTAGTAGCTTTAAGAACATTTCGAAAGGTTTTCCTAAAATTCCTCGAAAAATTTAGGAGATTATAAGGTAATTTTTTTACATTCTGGAAATTTTTTTAAAATTTTGAGAAAAATTCGAATTAGTTAAAAATATTTTCTGGAATTTAGGACGTTTTAAATAGATTATAAAAAAAAAGAAAAGAAAAATGTTGAGAATTGGTATTTTCGGTAAAAAATTACATTTCTGGATTGGAATTTCATTTATTTGACTTAAAAATTCATTAATTTGGATTTTTTTTTCTTATTTGAAAGAAAACCTTTTTTGGTTAAAAATCCAAATTTTTGTTTAAAAAAATTCTGTTTGGTGAATTAGTCGCTTTAGTAGAATTAATTTTTTTTCAGTTTAAAATTCAAATTTTGTTAAGTTGAAATATCTTCACTTTGTTCAAATTTGATCTACTTTCTTAAAAACTAATTTTTTTTGTTGAAAATTTATCTCTTTGAAAAAAAATTTAACATTTTTGTTGGAAATTTAACATTTTTGTTGAAAATTGATATTTTTTAGTTGGAAATTTATCTCATTAAGTAAAAATTCAAATATTGAGTTGAAAATTCGTATTTTTGGGTGAAAAATAATTTTTCAACTCAAAATTTAACTACTTACTACTACTACTACTACGTACTTGAAAATTTAGGTATCTGAAGCGTTTTAATTTCAGGTTTTCTTTTTATTTCCTTATTAATAATTTTTTTTCATTTATTATTTATATTTTTGTATTATTTATTTTATTATTCATTATTTTTTATTTATAAATTTTTTTTTTCAATTAATTTTTCCAACTTCAAATTCAACTATTCCACTTTTAGCGGAAATTCGACTATTTGGTTGAAAATTATTCTATTTTGTTGAATATGAAATATTTTTACTTGAAATGTTTGGGATCTAAAAAGTTTCAATTTAAGATTTCCTTTTTATTTCCTTATATATAAATTTTTTATATTCATTATTTATATTTTTAATTATTTACTTCATTTTTTCATTATTTTTTATTCATAAATTAATTTTTTTTTTAAATTAATTTTTTAAACTGTAAATGTGACTATTAAATTTTAGAGCACCTGACCGGCAATCAGTTGACCTGGCGTTCGAATCCCAGCGGAGCGAAAAGCAAAGATTTTTTTTCTGAATAAATTTAATCTTAATAATAATAATAATAATACTGATATAGGTACTATTCAATATCTTAACTTGGAACGGATTTAGCCAATTCTTATAATAATTTATTAATAATAATAATTTAATAATTTCTCTTCTGATTGATCGTTACCATCTCCGATGATAATACAGATTCGTATTGAAATTGACTCGTATTAAACCATAAAATCTTGGAAAAGAAAGCGTATTTCAGAATAAGGATACTCTAGTAGCTTAGTGGTAGAGCGCCTGACCGGCAACCAGTTGACCTGGCGTTCGAATCCCGGCGGAGCGAAAGGACAATATTTTTTTTCTAAATAAATTTCAATAATAATAATAATAATGTTTAGAAGTTTTGCATAATTTTGAGGAAGGGAGGAGCGATGAAAGGAAAGTGTCTTGATGAGGCAGGCGTAGGCACGAAATGATAATTCATGCAAAAGTCGACAGCTCATTATGCTTTGTGTGCACACATGTGCAGATGGTGTGTAAAAGAGGGGAAATTATCTGAACGCGAAATCGGCGCGTGTGCGGCATTGAAGTCTCCACTCGTTCCTTCCTCACCAGGCGTTGATGTCTCGCCAGTTTGTACTCGAATCACCTTTATGCAAAATGCTTGTATGCTCTTTTCGCACCAATCATCACTCTCTGCTGCAATAAATACACGAGGATACACTCTTCCCAAATAAGGAAACTTCCTCACGCTGTCCTATACATATATCCTAAAGGATAATTTCTGCTTTTAACGAAAAAAAAAAATTTTAAGGATTTTTAAGGATTGTTAAGGATTATTAAGGATTATTAAG
>CAKNXH010000821.1:9500-34430 GCA_932178445.1 Andricus quercusramuli | reverse complement strand
AGATTTACCACACTCTCTTCAGCGAGAGAATACTCAACGTCGCGCAGTTTTTCATAATGCGAATTTTTCATGAAAGTTTAATTCCCTAATTGCCATCTGAGGGAGAATCCGAGGGAGAAATAGGATTCATGTGGATTACGTAAAATTATGGTGGATTACTCTAGATTTACCACACTCTCTTCAGCGAGAGAATACTTAACGTCGCGATGTTGAGTATTCTGAAAGTTTAATTCCCTAATTGCCATCCGAGGGAGGAACACTTTTGAAAATTCGGTCGTGCGAAGGTAGATTACCCCAGAGTGTATTGGATTACCCTGGATGCGTTATATACAGAATTCCTTTGGATTACTCAAAATTACTCCAGATAGAATAGGATTCATGTGGATTTCATAAAATTATGGTGGATTATTCTAGATTTACCACACTCTCTTCAGCGAGAGAATACTCAATGTCGCGACGTTGAGTATTTTGAAAGTTTTAAAAGTGTATCGGATTACCCTGGATCCGTTATATGAAGAATTCGTCAGGATTACTCAAAATTACTCCAGATAGAATGGGATTAATCTGGATAATATAAAATTATGGTGGATTACTCTCGATTTACCACACTCTCTTCAGCGAGAGAATACTAAACGTCGCGACGTTGGAAATTCATGTATTTTATTGAAGGTTCTCTTAACTAAAAATTTTAATATTCTAGTTGCAGATTCATCAATTTAACTAAAAATTCTTCTCTTTAATTGAAAATCCAACTATTTTGTTAATAATTGTTTTTTCATTAGAAAATTTGATTTTTTAAATTAAAAATATAACTCTTGTATTATTTTGTTGAAAATTGATATTTTTTACTAGAAAATTCAAACTATTTGGATGAAAATTTATTTTCTGTTGGTGTGAAATTCATCTACTTGTTTGAGAATTTAACTATTTATTTGAAAAAATATTGTTTTTTTGACAAATTTATGTTTTAACTGAAAATTCAATTATTTCATTTGAAGATTGATGATTTTAGTGAAAAATTCTTCTCTTTGATTGAAAAGTGAACCTATTAATCGAAAACTGTTTTTTTTTTGTAGTTGTGAAAAATAATTTTTTTAATTGAAAATTTAAATATTACATTACTTTATAGAAAATTCAACAATTTTGCTAAACATTTTTTTTTGGTTGAAGATTCTTCATTTCAGTTTAAAATCCATCTCTCAATTTGAGAATGTAACTATTTTATTGAAAGAGCGTTATTTTTTTTTAAGAAATTATTTTCAACTGAAAATTAAATTATTTCAGTTGAAGATTCATCATTTTAGTTGAAAATTATTCTTCTTGCTTGAAAATTGATCCTTTTGGTTAAAAATTGAAATATTTCAATGAAAATGTTTACTATTTTGTTGAAAATTTGTTTTTTTTTTGTTGAAAACCTATTCCATTTTTGATTGATAATTTATCTTTTTTTTGTTGTTGTTAAAAATTCATATTTTTCATTTGAAAATTCTTCCCTTTGATTGAAAATTTAACTATTTTGTCGAAAAATTTTTTTTTCTGATAAATTTTTCTGTCGAAATTAGATTAATTTTGAAGTATATAATTAAATTTTCAACTGAAAAAGATAAATTTTTTTCCAAATAGTTGATTTTTGCAGTAAAAAAGATCGATTTTCAATACAAAAGGGACAGTTACATTTTCAATTAAAAAAAAAATTACCTGAAAAAAAAACAATTTTCGAACGAAATAGTTAAATTGTCAATCAATGAGAAGAATTTTCAAATGAGAAACATTCATTTTTAACAAAAAAAAAACAAGCTGTATTCAGAATGAAAAATATAGTTAAATTCTCAACAACAACAGAAAGAAATTTTCAACAAAATAGTAAAAATTTTCACTCAAATATTTGAATTTTAAACTAAAATGATAAATCTTCAATTGAAATAATTAAATTTTCTGTTGAAAAATAATTTTTTAACAAAAAAAGAACGCTTTTGCAATAAAAAAGTTACATTTCCAAATGACGAGATGGATTTAAAACTAAAATAAAGAATCTTCAACCAATAAAAAAACTTTTTAACGCATTTTTTGAATTATCAACCAAGTAATAGAATTTTCAACTAAAAAAATGAATTTCCATCCGAATAGTTGAATATATACGCGAATAAATTAAAATTTTCAAAAAATAGTTTTTTTTTATCAGAAAATGAATTTTCTACCAAAAAGAACGAAATTTTAATAAAATATTTGATTCTCCAACTATAAAAGACAGATTTTCAACAAAATGAATTAGTTAAATTTTCAATTAAAAAATCAATGTTTAACAACAACAAATGATTTAACAAAAAAGTTGCATTTTCGAATAGAAGACAAATTTCAAATTTAAAATGATAAATTCTCAACAAAAAAATTATTGTTAAAACAAAATAGTTCAACTTTTAACCGAGCGGATGAATTTTCAATTAAAAATAATTATTTTCTACCAAAAAAAACTATTTTTTACAAATGACATGATTTTTCAAAAAATTAATTGATTTTTAAACTAAAAAAGATAAATTTTCATTCGAATAGTTGGATTTCCTAGTAGACAGATCAATTTTTAACAAAACAATGAAATAGTTCAATTTTCAATTCAAAAATTAATTTTTTACAACTTAAAAAACAATTTTTGATCTAATGGTTAATTTTTCAATCAGAGAAAAAATTGCTTCACTCAAATCATCAATCTTCAACTGAAATAGTTAAATTTTTAGTTAAGAAATAAATTTAAAAAAAAAACAATAATTTTCCAATAGAATAGTTAAATTTTAAACCAACTAGATCAATTTTCAATAGAAAATATAAAAGTTATATTTTAAATTTGAAAAATTAATTTTGTTACTGAAAAAAACCAATTATTGACAAAATAGTTCAAATTTCAAATAAAGAAAAGAATTTTCAGTTAAATTGATAAATTTTCATCTACAATAGTTAAATTCTTAGTTGATGTGAAAACTAAAAAAAAAATTCTTTCAATGTTCGTCTCTCTCAATATGAACCAAACATGGTTTAATTTTGTAATTAATTAACAATTAAATTTTAATTAGATTGTCTTAACTAAAAGTCACCTAAGCAACTAACGGGTCATTCCTGGCCATCTCTAGTTTTTTTCAGGTCAAATATCGACATTTTTTTTATTTTTGAAAAGTATTTCTTTTAATTATCAAATTATAAAAAAATGTGTAAAAAAATCCGGGTTTCAAATTTAATTCTACGTCATTTCCTGGCTTTTCATTTTTTTTTCACTAAAACTGTGGAAGTATCTTGAAACCTCATTATAGGAGATGAAAGTAGCGGAATGATCATAAGATTATTTTATTTAACGAGCATATTTGGCTTCGATAATGTCATCGGAGGACCGTTTTATTACCGTTTGTGAGAGGATGAGGGAGGAGACATTGTTCAACCTGGGAAAATCTCACGATTGTCCTGCTCCTCATTCTCGTAATAGTCAGGTATTCAAATCCCGACTACCGTCGAGACACGTTTAGAAATGTTGAGCAACTGCAGAGGAAAATTATATGAAGACCCAACAGATGTCAATTCCATTACATAAACAATTCTCACAAAAATTTCTTCAAGCTATCAGGGCTGCTACAGAATACCAATTTTAAAATTCCCGCACTTTTGCATGACCAATTTTAAAATTCCCGCACTTTTGCCTGACCAATTTTAAAATTCCCGCACTTTTGCCTGACCAAAATTGAAATTCCCGCACTTTTGCTTGACCAATTTTAAAATTACCGCACTTTTGCCTGACCAATTTCAAAATTCCCGCACTAGGAAAAAAAAAACTTCCGAACAAAAATGGGATAGTTGAATTTTCAATCAAAAAAATCAATTTTCAATAAAAAACTAATTTTTAACCCAGGAAATGAATTTTCAACCAAAAAGATAAATTTTCAACTAAGAAGAATAATTTTCTGCAAAAAAATTATTTTTCAATGAAAGAAGTAAATTTTCAAAGAAAAAGATGAACTAGTCGCCAGAAATATTAACATTCTACCACAAAAGTCGAATTTTCAACAAAAGACAGGAACTTTCAACCAAATAGTTGAATTTTCAACTGAAGAAGGTGAATTTTCAAACAAAGATTGAATCTCAAATTTTCTGTTAAAAAAATCAACTTTAACCCAAAAATACTATTTTTCAAGAAAATGAATTTCTAAGAAAGTAGTTCAACCAAAAAATATGAATTCTCAACGAAACCAAAACAGATTATTATTCAACTGAACAGTTTTGGCTTCTAATTAAAAAAGTTGCAATTTATCACCAAAGTGAGTGAATTTTCATCGGAAAAAGATAATTTTTCAAACAAAAAAAAATGTTCTTCACAAAACTGCTGAATTTTGAACAAAATAATGAAATTAACTTCAACATCGATTTATCGAAAATTCTCTGAGTCAGGTTCCCCTGACGTTTCCTGACTTTTCCTTCCCAGTTTTGATTTCTCTGATTTTTTGTAGCAACCCTGTTTCTTCAACGTAATTTTTTTTTTCATTCAACTAAAAAAATAAAATAATAATGAGAAAAATAATTGTGAGAAGAATCAAAGTTTAGTTATATTTAATACCTCTATTAAAATCGAGTATTCTAGCATGACGTCATGGTCATGATAACAGATTTTCATTAGAAAAAAAAACCAAAGATCCAAAGAACCTTTTCTTTAACTGAGAGCCAAAAAATCATATTTTGTTTCGATCGAAGACAAAGTCAGCAACGTTTCTCACGTCCGGACATTGAAATTTATGAACGAGGAAATCTGAATCGCAAACAAACGGCCCGTTCTCAATCGCCAGAACAACGTCTTCGCTGATATAAGGATGAGCGTGGGCGCATTTTTCCACAATTTCAATTGCATAAATTCTAATCTGGAAAGGCTAGTTTTTAAGACTTGGAAGAATTTTTTAACCCGAAACCGGATGAGAATCCAGGGCAAGAAGAAATGTCTCAACAGAAGATCCTGATTATCTACCTCCATTAACACAATTACTGTGTCCAAACAGGCTTCGAAATTAGATAGAAACTAGATTTTTTTTTTTTTAATTTTGAATTTGGAAAGAGTTTTGAGAAACTTTCAACTTGAGATAGACCACATAAAAGGAAAGGGAGTTTCGCTGAATGCGTAAACGGCCTATTCGTGCAAAACTGCCTCAGTTAAATTTACTTTTCAGTAATGCGGAAATAAGTAGAAGAAACCATCTAAGTGGGACATTTCTTTTCTCCTCAACGAAAGCGAATTTTTAAGGATTTGAAGAATTTTCATTGGAGATAAACTTATTTTCAGATTGTCGAAACTAAAAGTCAATTTGCAACTAGCGAGTCATTCCTGGTCATTTATAGGTTTTTCAAATTTTTTTTGCGATTTTTCTGTTTAATGATTGTTGAAGGAAAAATTTTTCCGGAAATATCATTAGATCCGTATTTTTGAATTGCTTTTTTATTAATTTTGAAATATTTGATACTTAAAAGTTTAAATTCAGATTATTATTTGTCAATTATTTGATGATAAATTCCAACTTGTAAATATTGGGCCACTCAATTCGTATCCATATTGTAGATTTGTAGTTAGGATCAATAAATTTTCAACTTATTTTTGGTGAAAACGTGAAAACGAATTTAAAAATACGCTCAAATTATATTTACGAAAAATTTTTTCGTTAAAAATTTATTTAACAGGAAAATCGATTTAAAAAAAGGGATCCATTATTTTAATTTTGTTCTGCAAGAAGATGACCAGATTTTCGATTATTTTCAATTTCATAAATTCCCTGCTTAGATTCCATTGGATGAATATTAATTTTCCAAAACATTATTTGCTATTGTTTTCGAAGAAAACTAATTTTTTGAAGAATTTGAATTTTTTGAATCGAAATTTTTTACATATTGAATTTTCACAATTTCTAAAGATTCTAGTTGATTTTGAAAAATTTTGAAAATTTCAAGAGAATTTTAGAGAGTGGATTTAATTTTATTTTGAGGGATTTCTACGAATTTCTACAAATTTCAACGATTTTAGGGAATTTAATGAAATTCAAAAATTTTAAAGGATTTTAAGTTATTTTTGAAGATTTCAAAGAAATTCAAACATTTCTGAGTATTTTCAAGAATTTTTCAGAATTCCCAAAGATTTCAAGAAATTTGGAAAACTTTCACAAGATTTAAGGGATTTTATTGGATTTCCAATTATTTCGAAGGATTTTCAAAGATTTTGAGTTTTTTTTTAAGATTCCACAGAATTTCAAAAGATTCCACAGAATTTCAAAAAATTTTACAGTTTTTTTAAAGATTTCAAATATTTTCTTAAGATTCCAAAAAATGTCAAGAGATTAAAAATCTGTCGAGGATTTGCAAGGAATTTTTTAGGATTCCCAAAGATTTCAAAGAATTAAAAAAATATTTCACAACATTTAGAGGATTTTATAGGATTTTCAATTATTTCAAAGTATTTGACAAGATTTTCAAAGATTTCAAGTTTTGTTTTCAAATTCCGAAGAATTTTAAGAGATTAAACAAATTTCGAGGATTTTAAAGAATTTTGTCCTATTTCCGAAAATTTTATAGGACCTCCAATCATTTCAAAGGACTGTACAGGACTTTTGAAGATGAACAGTTTTTTCAATGATTCCAAGGAATTTGAAGATATTTCAAAAGATTTTACGGGATTACAAAGATTTTTTTTTAAGATTCCAAGGAATTTTAACAGATTATAAACATTTCAGAGAAATTTGAAGAATTTGTAGGATTCCCAAAGATTTTGAGAAATCGCGAAAAATTTCACAAGATTCAAGGGATTTTTTAAGGACCTCTAAGTACTTCAAAGATTTGAGATGATCTTGAAAATTGCATTCTTCAATTTTCTCTCATTTCCAACAGTTGAATTTCTTTCAATTTTCAATAGTTGAATCCGTACATTTTTTGTTTGAAGTCGATTTTTTCAAAAACGGGTCTTCATTATCAAATGTTTGAGCAACTCAATAGTCAACCAATGGACTCTTAGCAAGGGATTGATGAGATTCAAACAAAACCTCAACTCTGATCATCTCCTTCAATTTCAACTTCAGTGGATCCAAAATTTCGCGTCTCTTTCAGTTTTTTCCCGACCTTCCCTGTCTTTTCCTGATCAGTTTCAAATTCCCTGACTTTTCAGGATTTCCCAGCTGGTAGCAACCCTGAAAATTCGCCCGTAGCAAAAGATTCTTAGAAATCAATCTATTTACCTTCTTTGTCATTCCACGATCCGCGGGCGATTATGAGAAGCAATCACTGTCACGTTTGTCAAAACCAAGGAATTACACCAATCAGTTAGGGCTATTCACACAAGTTCCCTCGTTGCACTAACAAACACTCACTGAAAATATTATCCTCGAGTCAAAGTCCTTTAGAGGTGACACTTGCATCCTTAGGAGGATTCAACCGCCACTCAAACCGTATCCATGGGACAGTCTCACAGTCTCACTGAACCGAAATTGACATCACTTCAAAAGGGTCACTCGTCACACTAATGTCAATTGTCTTGAAATTCAATCCAGGGGAGATGGTTCACGTGCTGGTTTATGATCAGACTGCAGGATCAGTGTAGTCTTCAGCTGATGGATCCAGGTGTCTTGGCACCAGATGTGTTAGATCCAGATCTGTTGGTTCCAGATCTGTTGGTTCCAGATCTATTGGTTCCAGATCTGTTGGTTCCAGTTGTTAAATCCAGAACTCTTGTCTCCGGAGGACTGAGCTGGACTGGACCCTTGCTTGACTGGTGAAGGTGTCTTCGAGAGGACAGTCGGGTCCTGACTGGCGGGCCGGACTCTTGCAGGGCGGTTTGGTCCTCCTCCTGGTAATGTTCGTCCGGTTGTCCGTGGCTCGCATTAGCGTGTAATCCCGGTGTAAGGATCTCTAGCGGCGTGCTCGTGCTATCGCCGCGTGGTGGTGAGTAAGCGTGGCAGTTGGTGGTGTAAGTATAAGTAAGTAAGAGTGAGTGAGCAATCACTTGGGGCCTCCGATGGGCGGGGAGGAGACCAAACCCGTAGGTTGGTGGGTAGGTTGGTAAGTAGGTAGGTAGGTAGGTTGGTAGGTGAATCGGTGTGGATGAACGGAGCTGTGGAATAACCGTGAGATACGGTAAGGTAATATTCTCCTCTCTCGCGAGTAGCACCACGCCGGCACGCGACCTGCCCTCCCTCCCCTGATCCGCTTCCAGAGCTTAGTTCTCTGGTGTCCTTCCCCCCTGGAACCATCTCTCTGATCCAGAGCTGCTGCTGCTTCCACTCCTACGATATAGCCTCTTAGGTGTACTACTCCCACCATTGAGTCTACTCTCCTTCACTTCGGAGTAAACCTCCCAAGTAATTCAAATCGTACCATTCCATCAGGGACCGTTACGATTGTCTCTTCCGAGATAGAAAGGTGGAGTTCCTTGGGAATGATGAATTCTTGCAAGAAGGGATCATGGTCTGAGATGATCTCTTTGTTATCTGGAGAAGACATCTGGAACAAGTTGTCGTGTGAGGAGGAACATGGTACAAAATAAGATAGTAACTAGCAAATGATCAGTTGATGATTAAAACTCGGTTTCTAAAGAACGATACTTAACTTTGTGTACTACAATATCTAACTTCTTTTGAGTGGAGGTGCTCTAATAACGAGGAACATGGTACCTAAATGAAGATGGAAACCGTAGAATGATAACTAGATAATTAATACTAGGTTTGTGATCCAATAAAAGTTCCTCAATGCTAGCTTCTGACTTCGAACTTCTTCAAGTGAAGATGCTCTAATGACGAGGAAGATGCCATCTAAATGAAAGGAGTAATCAACAAAAGTACATTATTAAAACTGTGATTTTTGGGGAACATAAACAGCAGATGGTGTCCAAAAAGTTTCTCAACTATTCATTTTTTAATATTCATCATAGTGAGCTACTTTGTGCGATACAATGTCTAACTTCTCTAAACGAAGATGCACTAAAGACAAGGAAAGTGTCATCTAAATGTAGCAATCAGCAAATCATAAGTACATTATTAAAACTGTGATTTTTGAGGAACATATTCAACAGCAGATGATGTCCAATAGATGCATCAATACTGTTTAATTTTTAATATTTATTATAGTGAGCTACTTTGTGCAATAAATTGTCCAACTTCTCTTCAGTGAAGTTGCTCTAATGACGAGGAAGGTATTAACTAAAGTTAGATAGTAACCAGCAAATGATAACTTGATGATTGAAAATGTTTTTTTAAAGGAACACACTCATTAGTTGAATTCAATCAATAAGACTCTCTAAATATTTTTCAATTTGTTGTATGTATAGTGAGCTACTTTATGCAATAGAAAATTTAACTTCTTCAAGTGAAGATGCTATAACAAACAGACAGAACCTACATCCGATTTTTATTGTTAAGTCAAACAAGTACTGGATGTCGCCTAAAAATAAGGGAAAACACAAAAAAGATTGCCTATATTTAACAATACAAAAATTATTTTTCTCAATGTTCCTAACGGAAGACACTATATATAAGAAAAAAAGAAAAATTAATGTTCAAAAAATTCTACAGGCATCAATTTTCAACCGGTTTCATGGATATAAACAAATTTTATAAACAGTTGTAAATATTTTTGAATAGATATTGTTTGCTCACCACTAATAATATTCATTATTATACAAAAATTTGAAAAACAGAATGAAAAGTTTGGCATTTCTGAATCGAAAAATATTAATTTTCAATCAAACTACTCTGATTTGTCATAAATTGATAATTTTTTCAGGATGAACAAATTAAATAACCAAAAGCCATTCTTTGACGTGTTCTCAATGAATTCTATAAAGAAGTCATATTTTATTATATTAAAATATATTATTATTATTATACATTATTATTGGTAATAGATTTCCTTCATTCAAGTTCTTTTTCACAGCTAATAAGGTGCTATCTACTTTTGTTCGTTTTTTCATTAAATGTTCTATAAAATTTGTTCATAACAATTCAAATTGTTATTACTCATCAATATTTCGTAGTTTGGCCTCTAGAGTAATCCATTTTGAATCAGCAGAAATCAGAACCAACAAGATGTTTTTTATTTGGAAGGACAAACTCGGAAAGAACATTTTTAATAGAAGATGCTATTATCAATGGGCAAAAACAGCATAAAATGTTTTTCAATAATAAAAAAAATCAACAGAACCCCAGTAATGATAAAAACCAGTAGAAGATTTTGACCAACAATAAAAAAAATGTATATTATCTAACAGAATAAAAGCCTACATGGGTGTTTTTAAGAGATAGAAATCTTAACTATACTATCTAACAATAAGCAAACTAGCAAAGAATTTAAAAAAATTTTTTCCCAACAAATGGTAATTCCGGAGAATCCCAGATGTCTAATGGACAGAACCAAGAAGATGATCTCAATTATTAAACAAACTGGATGTGTTCTTTAATAATTAATTAAACTTATGAAAGAGGTTGTTCTCAATAAACAAATCAAGTTGATGATATTGTCCTTTTTAAAAAAAGCAATATAAGATATTCTCCCAGAATAAACAAAGTCAACAAAGAGATGTAATTCGAAAAGAAAATTTTTAATAATAGATAGCATTGATCAATACGAAACATCAGCAGAAGATATTCTCTAAAAATAAACAAAATCAACAGAAGTGATAATAAAAAAAGGAGGAGAATTAGCCCAAATATAAAGAAAAATAAGAGTATATTCTCTCATAGAATTCACACCTACGTGTTCCTTAACAGAAAAAAATCTTCAATAGGAGATGCTTTCTCACAATAAGAAAACTACCGAAATATTTTTCTTCGCTAAAGAAAACTGTCCAAAAAAATGCTAATTCCTATCCTAGCATAGCTGACGAGATGTCTGATTATAAACAAAACCAAAATGATGCTTTCAATAATGAAGAAACAATTGAAGATTTGACTGGAAGACGTTTCCAAGAAATAAATCAAGCTAAAGATATCGTTCGACTAAAAACAAAATCAACAGAAGATTTCTAATGGGAGGTGCTATTTACCAACAATCAAAACTAGCTGAAGATGTTCTTTGGTAATAATAAAAACCAGCAGAAGATCTTGATGAACAATAAAGAGAAATAAGATGATTCTCTGATAGGATACAAACCTACAAAGGTATTTCTTGAAAAACAAAGCTCTTCTACAGAGGATGATGTCGAACAATTAGCAAACCACACAACGATTCTTCTTCGCGAAAGAAAATGTTCTAAAAAATGCTGATTCCTACCCTAGCATAGCTGACGAGATGTCTGACTATAAACAAAACAAAAATGATGCTTTCAATAATGAAGAAACAATTAAAGATTTAATTGGAAGACGTTTCCAAGCAATAAATCAAGCTAAAGCCGAACAATAAAGAGAAATAAGATGATTCTCTGATAGGATACAAACCTGCAAAGGTATTTCTTGAAAAACAAAACTCTTCTACAGAGGATGATGTCTAACAATAAGCAAACTATCCAACGATTCTTCTCAATAATGAAACAACAATTTAAATTTAAATGAAAGGAATTGTTTCTAATGAAGAAACCAAGCTAAAGCTATTGTCCAACTAAAGAGAAAATCAACAGAAGATGTCCTTTAGCTCAAAAGGATAAGCTCGAAAGAAAAATTTGTAATAGAAGGTGCTACTGATCAACAAGTAAAACCAGCAGTATATGGTTTTCAGTAATATTCAAAACCAGTATTCTTCTACACATGTCTAACAATGAGCGAACTACCCAAAAATTCTTCTCCACTAAAGAAAGTTTTCCAGCTAATGCTGATTCCTATCCTAGCATCAGAAATGATTTCAATAACAAAGACCCAAATAAAGATTGTTCCCCATCAACAAATCGAACTGATGGAAGTTGTTGCCAGTATGAACAAAGTCTTTTTTCAGCTTTCCTCTCGAAATTCGGAAAAGAGGTTCGAGTTATAATCAGCTGAGTTGGTATCCAGATCGCGAGTCACGTGTTGTCTCTCGGTGTGGAGAACGGGCGAGTCCCGGCAAGATCTTCCGAGGCCGATGCTCCCACTTCTTCTTAGATGATCGGAATACTCCCACCAGAAATTCTCGTTCACTTCGTATCGCATCGCTGAGACACTAATTCACCTATGCAACTGTACAAGCACCCCACCACGAGACCAGAAGACCCACACCCGGTTCCGAGGTTCTCCGTCGATGAGTCGGTTGCCCTAGGACCGAGCCGCTATTACGGTTTAGGTCAGGAAGTCTTTCCTCCTCTACACAAACCGGTATCTCATTATCTTCCCGATTTTCGAGCAACTTTGTCGGTGGTCCTTTATATTTTTCTTAGCGCTTCCTGTTTCCCAGCGAGTGAATTATTACACTTCTTATGTTCCTAGAGTGGGTGCTTCTGGATGATTATATATAATAGAAAGGTAATTTGGAAGGCTAATAAAGAAACTGGTCATATGATGTTAGAACATTAAATTATTTGATGATAGAATCAGGTAATTAGATAATAAGGGATAAGGGATAGATTGATGGATCTGGTGACAAGATCATCAAATGTCGTCTAATGGAGAACCAAATCCGACTAAGTCCAAGAAAATCTGATACATGTCCTGATTCGGTAGTAGGAAATGATAAATTCTTGTACGAAATACTGAACAGTTTAGACGATTAATGGATGATTGTGGGATTATATAAGAAGAGGATGGTCTAGGAGATTGGATTGCAAATAAGATGACAACTTTAGATTCGGAAAGCATAGTAACGCAATGTCGGTATTTAATGGATTCACATGTGTAGTTTGTATAGGTCAAATGATTCATTTCCCACGAGTGCTATCCAATATGATCTTGTAAGACACGCCCAGGGTATCATATTTACAACATTTTTCGAAATTAGACGAACATAAGTCATGTATATCTCTCATCTTAGTTTGCTACCTACAAATAACACTTTCGACTTCTTTAGAGTATGCTTCAATATTCTGATATTCCTAAATGCCAGTTGATCAATTTGATCTTGAAATTTGATCAATGTAAGCAATTGTTTTGTACAGATTGCGGATTTTGTATTTGATCAGCAAATTGTTTATCAGATTGATCCGATTGTCGTGATCAACTGATTCAATCCTTCTGATTCATTCGTTTGGTGGGACTGACAACTAGCAACTCTCTTTTGGTTGTTATACCACATCCAGGTTATCACTTTTTTTTTATGGAAAAATTTTATCGAAATCAATCATCAAGGAACAATTTCCAGAGCCATGGTTGGTCCTAGGAACTTGTAAATCTTCCATCAGTGGGGACGGAACCAATTAAATCTGAAGAAATAGATTTAGAAAGAAACAAATCAATTTCCAGAAATATTTTTTTTTTGCAACTAATTTATTTAACTAAAAATTCAACTGTTCCATCACTATGAAAAGTCTACCATTATATTTTTGGTTGAGAATTCATCTTTTTTGCTTGAAGATTTAATAATTTCTCCAGGAAGTCACACTATTTTGTAGAAAATTCGTGTTTTTAATATGAAAATTTATTTCTTTTGATTAAAAATAGAAAAAAATTAACTATTTGGTAGAAAGTTGAACTATTTTCATTAAATATATCTTTTTTCATCTTTTTTTATCTTTTTTTATCTTTTTATCTTATTTTCAAACAAATTTAACTAGTTGGTAGAAAGTTAAACTATTTGGTTGAAAATTAATTTTTTCTGTTAAAAATTTAACTATGTTGTTGAAAATGAGCTTCTTTGTTGAAAAATTATATTTTCGAATTGAAAATTAAACTTTTTTTATGAAAAATAATGTTCTTGATTGATAATTTAACATTTAAGTTAAAAACTAATTTCTTTGGTTGAAAACTCAATTATTTACAAGATAAATTTCTTCCTCAAAAATGTATTTCATTAGTTGAAAATTTAACTGTTTGGTTGAAAATTTGTTCCTTTTTGATTGACAATTAATTTTTCAACTGAAAATTTACCTTTTCCATTTTTTTTAATTCTTTTTTTTTTAAATTTCATATTTTTATTTGAAGATTCGTCACTTTACTTGAAAAATTTTACTATTGTATTTTTAGTTGAGAATTCATTTTTTGTTTTAAAAAATTATTTTATTTTTGTTTAAAAATTTAACTATTTTGTTGAAGATTCCATGGGAAAATTGAAAATTCTCTTTTTTTTTGTTGTTAACAATTTACTTATTTGGTCACAAATCTATTTTGTTAAAAATCCAACAATGATGTTAGAAATTCATCCGTTTTTTATTGAAATTCAACTTTTTTGGTAGAAAATCTAAATATTTGATTAAAAATTAGTTTTTTAAAAATAAAAATTAATATTATCGAGTTGAAATTCAATTTTTTTATGAAAAATTCTTTTTTTTTGTCATTGAAAATTATTTTTTGTTTCAAACTGAAAATAAAACTATTTCATTTTTGGTTCGAAATTTATTAATTTTCGTCGTTAAACTTTTTTTTTGTTGAAAATTTAACAATTCTAGTTCAGAAATTATCATTTCAGTTGAAAATTTATCTCTTTCGTTGAAAATTAATATATTTTGTTAAAAATTCGTTTTTTTACAACCTCCTCAGCCTAAAAATAATTTTTTTTTTAAACGATGAATTTTCAGCAAAAAAAAACTGAACTTTCAACTGAATAATTAAATTTTTGACTTGAAAATAACCATTTTCAAATAAATAATTAAATTATCAATTAAGAAAGGTGAATTTTCTACCAAAAATATAAGAATAAAATTTGCAATTCAAAAAAATTATTTTCGACTACAAAATAAACCAATTTTCAACTTAATGTTTAAATTTTCATCAAAAAGATAAATTTTCAGATAAAATAACGATTTCCAACTATAAAAGTAATATTTTCAACCAAAAATGAATTTTTAACAAATTAATTGTAGTTTCAACCAAGTAGATCAATTTAAACCAAAAAGATTAATTTTCAACTAAAAAAAAAAAAAAAATAAACAAATTTTCTACCAAAAATGAGTTTTGTTTTTAGTTACAAAAATTAGTTTTCAATCAAAAAAGAATTTTTGAAATAGCAATTGAATTTAAACTTCAAAATATGAATTTTCAAGAAAAAACCTAATTTTTAACTAAAAAATATGAATTTCGATGCAAAAATGGAAAAGTTAGTTTTGCAGTTGAAATAATTAATTTTCCACTAAAAAACGAATTTTTAACAAAATAGGTCAATCTTCAACTAAATTTATAATTTTTCAACTACAAGAGTTAAATTTTCAACAAAAAAAAAAAAAAGAAAAAAGATGAATTTTCAACTAAGAAAATGAATAAATTTAAAAATAAAAATTAGTTTTATTTCCAGTCAAAGAAATTAATTTTTAATAAAAAAAAAAGATTCTTCCACAGAAAAATTAAATTTCGAAACGACAATATAAACTTTCAACAAAAAACCTCATTTTCAACCAAATATTTGAATTTTCTACCCAAAAAGACAAATTTTCTAAAAAAGAGTTAATTGCTCAATTCGAAAATATGAATTTTCAACCAAATAGTTTCATTTTTTACTAAAAGATTTGAATTTTCAACCGAAAATAAATTTTCACTAGAATAGTTCAATTTTAAAATATAAAGGATAGTTAGTTAAAAAAATGGTGTAATTTTTGACAAAATAAATAAATTTCGGATCAAATAATTGAATTTTCGAACAAAAGGTGAATTCTCAACAAAATACATTAATTTTGAAACAAATAGTTGAATTTTCAACTAAAAAATAAATTTTCTACCAAGTATTTGTCTGTTCAATTAAAAGAGATTAATTTTCAACAGAAAATGGAATAGTTGAATTTTCAGTAAAAAAAAAAATTTTCGAACAGAAAAGAAAAAATTTTCATTAAAATAGTTGAATTTTTATCAAAGAAAATGAATTTTTAACAAAAGAGTTCATCTTTTAACCAAGCAGTTGAATTTTGAATTAAAAAAAATTAATTTCCTTTTGGAACTGATCAATTTTCCACCCCAAGTGGTATAGCTTAATTTGTATTGCACATCACTTCATGAATAACAAATGAAAAAAATGACTTCTGAATCTCATTGCACACTTATTTTGTAGTAGGAGGGGGGCCTTGAGTTTCGAGGTGGGTTCCAGACCACCAAAAACAATGGCTTCAAGTACGTAGAGAATTTTTTTTCTCTATAGATACCGGCGGGAATCGAACCCGCAACCCGACGTAGTTGATCCGAAGCATGTGCCCTAGCCCGCACGACCATTATCTCATTTCCAAGGTTAACTATTCATTCCTATTTATTGACCCACAATTGAGTATTCGAGTGCAATAACAGTCAAATTCTATTTTTAGAAATTATTCGTTTTTCATTTCTTTTGTACATCTCTCGATTTTAGTTCTGTCCTCACACTTTCTCTTCATTAACCGCAGTTTGGTGGGACTGACGTTACAACTAGACTCTCCACCCTACAATGAATAACTACCCAACTACAAAAAAAAAAAAAAAAAAAAAAGAAACGAGTGACTTCTGAAGAAGCTAGTAGGCTCTTATTGCACCAAACTGCTCAATTGGATACAGATCAGTATCCAATTGCAGGTAAACAAATTTTTAGGAATTTTTTGGGAAGTAGAAGTAATCTGTCGTGGGTATCCTTTCTCATGTCCATGAATCGAGTGGGTCGATTAACCGTTCTCCGTGAAGAGAAAAAGTAACCGAAGGTGATTCCTCTCGCCCTCCTGACCAATGATGAGAGGGCTGGACCAAAGATTGCAAAAAAAGAGGAATCGTGTAAGAAAGAAGAATCCGAAGCGTTACTCACGTTTTTACAACCGCGGAACGCCCTAAGTCTGAACTGTGTCAGGAGGATCGAGAGCATGTTGTGCAACCAGGTAAAGCTGATCACGAGGATCCAATTCTAAGGCCTCGTATTATGGCTCTTCAATTTGCTGTCTCACTTATTCTTGGCTTACTTACACAAAGAAGCCACAAAATACCTTAAACTGACCAAATAGTTGAATCCAAGAAAAGGAGACGAATTTTGCAAAAAATGGTTGATTTCTCAACAAAGAGAGATTAATTTTTAACTAAACAAGTGCATTTTTAACAAAAAATTGCAATTCTGAGGTCTCGTATTATTGCTTCTCGATTTGCTGTCTTACTTATTGTTGGCTTACTTACACTAGGAAGCCACAAAATACTTTGGGCTGACAAAACAGTTTATGGATCCTTAAATTGCTGTCTTAGTGATTGTTGGCTTACTTAACAAAGAAGCCACAAAATGCCTTGAACTGACCAAACAGTTTATGGCTCCTCAATTTGCTGTCTCACTTATTGTTGGCTTACTGACGCAAGGAAGCCACAAAATACTTTAGATTGATAAAACAGTTTATGGCTTCTCAAATTGCTGTCTCAGTTATTGTTGGCTTACATACACAAAGAAGCCACAAAATACCTTAAACTGACAAAACAGTTTATGGCTTCTCAATTTGCTGTCTCACTTACTGTTGGCTCACTTACACGAGGAAGCCACAAAATACTTTAGACTGACATCACAGTTTATGGCTCCTCAAATTGGTGTCTTTGTTATTGTTGGCTTACTCACACAAAGAAGCCTCAAAATACGTTAAACGGACTAAACAGTTGAATTAAAAAAAATAGGACAAATCTTGAAAAAAAAATTTGAATCCTTAACAAGAAGAGATTAATTTTCAATGAAACAAGTGTATTTTTAACTAAAAAATTCCAATTCTAAGGTCTCGTATTGTCGCTCCTTAATTTGCTGACTTACCTCTTCTTGGATTACTCAAACGAAAAAGCCACAAAATACCTCAAACTGACAAAACAGTTTATGGCTTCTCAATTTGCTGTCTCACTTACTGTTGGCTTACTTAAACCAGGAAGCCACAAAATACTTTAGACTGACAAAACGGTTTATGACTTCTCAAATTGCTGTCTTAGTTATTGTTGGCTTACTCAGACAAAGAAGCCACAAAATACCCTGAGCTGAGCAAACAGTTTATGGCTCCTCATATTGCTGTCTTAGTTATTGTTGGCTTACTCACACAAAGAGGCCACAATATACGTTAAACTGACCAAATAGTTGAATTTAACAAAAAATGACGAATTTTGCAAAAAAAATTTTTGAATCCTCAACAAGAAGAGAATAATTTTCAATGGAACAATTGTATTTTTAATTGAAAAATTCCAATTATAAGATCTCGTAACATGGCTCCTCAATTTGCTGTCTTACTCAATTTGTTTTGTCTATTTGCTGTCCTTAATTTGGCTTACTTACACAAAGAAGCCACAAAATACCTTAAGCTGACCAAACAGTTCAATTTAACGAAAGGTGACGAATATTGCAAAAAACTAATGAATCCTCATCAAAAAGAGATTAATTTTTAACTAAGCAATTGCATTCTTCACCAAAAACTTCCAATTCTAAGGTGTCGTATTATCGCTCCTTAATTTGCTGACTTACCTCTTCTTGGCTTACTCAAACAAAGAAGCCACAAAATACCTCAAACTGACAAAACAGTTTATGGCTCCTCAAATTGGTGTCTTTGTTATTGTTGGCTTACTCACACAAAGAAGCCTCAAAATACGCTAAACGGACCAAACAGTTAAATTAAAAAAAATATGACAAATTTTGAAAAAAAATTTGAATCTTTAACAAGAAGAGATTAATTTTCAATGAAACAATTGTATTTTTAACTAAAAACTTCCAATTCTAAGGTCTGGTATTGTCGCTCCTTAATTTGCTGACTTACCTCTTCTTGGCTTACTCAAGCAAAGAAGCCACAAAATACCTCAAACTGACAAAACAGTTTATGGCTCCTCAAATTGGTGTCTTAGTTATTGTTGGCTTACTTAGACAAGGAAGCCACAAAATACTTTGGATTGATAAAACAGTTTATGGCTTCTCAAATTGCTGTCTCAGTTATTGTTGGCTTACGTACTCAAAAAAGCCACAAAATACCTTAAACTGACAAAACAGTTTATGGCTTCTCAATTTGCTGTCTCACTTACTGTTGGCTTACTTACACAAGGAAGCCACAAAATACCTTAAGCTGAGCAAACAGTTTATAACTCCTCAAATTGCTATCTTAGTTATTGTTGGCTTACTCACACAGAGAGGCCACAATATACGCTAAAATTACCAAACAGTTGAATTTAACAAAAAATGACGAATTTTGCTAAACAATTTTTGAATCCTCAACAAGAAGAGAATAATTTTCATCTGAACAATTATATTTTAAATTAAAAAATTCCAATTCTAAGGCCTCGTATCAGGGCTCCTCAATTTGCTGTCTTACTCAATTTGTTTTGTCTACTTGCTGTCCTCAATTTGGCTTACTTACACAAAGAAGCCACAAAATACCTTAAGCTGACCAAATAGTTGAATTCAACAAAAGATGACGAATTTTGCAAAAAATTGTTGAGTCCTCAAAAAAAGAGATTAATTTTCAACTAAACAATTGCATTCTTAACCAAAAACTTCAAATTCTAAGGTGCCGTATTATCGCTCCTTAATTTGCTGACTTACCTCTTCTTGGCTTACTCAAACAAAGAAGCCACAAAATACCTCAAAGTGACAAAACAGTTCATGGCTCCTGAAATTGCTGTTTCAGTTACTGTTGGCTTACTCACACAAAGAAGCCACAAAATACGCTAAACTGACCAAACAGTTGAATTCAACAAAAGATGAGGAATTTTGAAAAAAATTTTGAATCCTCAACAAGAAGAGAATAATTTTCAACTGAACAATTATATTTTAAATTAAAAAATTCCAATTCTAAGACCTCGTATCAGGGCTCCTCAATTTGCTGTCTTACTCAATTTGTTTTGTCTATTTGCTGTCCTCAATTGGGCTTACTTACGCAAAGAAGCCACAAATACCTTAAGCTGACCAAATAGTTCAATTTAGCGAAAGGTGACGAATATTGCAAAAAACTAATGAATCCTCATCAAAAAGAGATTAATTTTTAACTAAGCAATTGCATTCTTGACCAAAAACTTTCAATTCTAAGGTGTCTTATTATTGCTCCTTAATTTGCTGACTTACCTCTTCTTGGCTTACTCAAACAAAGAAGCCACAAAATACCTCAAACTGACAAAACAGTTTATGGCTCCTCAAATTGGTGTATTTGTTATTGTTAGCTTACTCACACAAAGAAGCCTCAAAATACGCTAAACGGACCAAACAGTTGAATTAAAAAAAATAGGACAAATTTTGAAAAAAAAAATTTGAATCCCTAACAAGAAGAGATTAATTTTCAATGAAACAATTGTATTTTCAACTAAAAACTTCCAGTTCTAAGGTCTCGTATTGTCGCTCCTTAATTTGCTGACTTACCTCTTCTTGGCTTACTAAAACAAAGAAGCCACAAAATACGCTAAACTGACCAAACAGTTGAATTAAAAAAAAAATATGACAAAGTTTGAAAAAAAATTTGAATCCTTAACAAGAAGAGATTAATTTTCAGTGAAACAATTGTATTTTTAACTAAAACCTTCCAATTCTAAGGTCTGGTATTGTCGCTCCTTAATTTGCTGACTTACCTCTTCTTGGCTTACCCAAACAAAGAAGCCACAAAATACCTCAAACTGACAAAACAGTTTATGGCTCCTCAAATTGGTGTCTTTGTTATTGTTGGCTTACTCACAGAAAGAAGCCTCAAAATACGTTAAACGGACCAAACAGTTGAATTAAAAAAAAGGACAAATCTTGAAAAAAAAATTTGAATCCTCAACAAGAAGAGATTAATTTTCAATGAAACAATTGTATTTTTAACTAAAAACTTCCAATTCTAAGGTCTCGTATTGTCGCTCCTTAATTTGCTGACTTACCTCTTCTTGGATTACTCAAACGAAAAAGCCACATAATACCTCAAACTGACAAAACAGTTTATGGCTTCTCAATTTGCTGTCTCACTTACTGTTGGCTTACTTAAACCAGGAAGCCACAAAATACTTTAGACTGACAAAACAGTTAATGGCTTCTTAATTTGCTGTCTCACTTACTGTTGGCTTACTTACACAAGGAAGCCACAAAATACTTTAGACTGACAAAACGGTTTATGACTTCTCAAATTGCTGTCTTAGTTATTGTTGGCTTACTCAGACAAAGAAGCCACAAAATACCCTGAGCTGAGCAAACAGTTTATGGCTCCTCATACTGCTGTCTTAGTTATTGTTGGCTTACTCACACGAAGAAGCCACAAAATACGCTAAACTGACCAAACAGTTGTTTTCAACAAAAGATGAGGAATTTTGCAAAAAAATTTTGCATCCTCAACAAGAAGAGAATAATTTTCAACTGAACAATTATATTTTAAATTAGGAAATTCCAATTCTAAGGCCTCGTATCAGGGCTCCTCAATTTGCTGTCTTACTCAATTTGTTTTGTCCACTTGCTGTCCTCAATTTGGCTGACTTACACAAAGAAGCCACAAAATACCTTAAGCTGACCAAACAGTTAAATTTAACGAAAGGTGACGAATATTGCAAAAAACTAATGAATCCTCATCAAAAAGAGATTAATTTTTAACTAAGCAATTGCATTCTTCACCAAAAACTTCCAATTCTAAGGTGTCGTATTATCGCTCCTTAATTTGCTGACTTACCTTTTCTTGGCTTACTCAAACAAAGAAGCCACAAAATACCTCAAACTGACAAAACAGTTTATGGCTCCTGAAATTGCTGTTTCAGTTACTGTTGGCTTACTCACACAAAGAAGCCACAAAATACGCTAAACTGACCAAACAGTTGTTTTCAACAAAAGATGAGGAATTTTGAAAAAAATTTTGAATCCTCGACAAGAAGAGATTAATTTTCAATCAAACAATTGCATTCTTAACCAAAAACTTCCAATTCCGAAGTCTTGTATTATCGCTCCTCAATTTGCTGACTTACTTATTCTTGGCTTACTTACACAAAGAAGCCACAAAATACCTTAAACTGATAAACCAGTTGAATTCAAGAAAAGAAGACAAATTTTGTAAAACATTGTTGAATTCTCAACGAAAAGAGATTAATTTTCAATCAAACAATTAGATTCTTAACCAAAAACTTTCAATTCTAAGGTCTCATATTATCGCTCCTTAATTTGCTGACTTACTCATTCTTGCCTTACTCACACAAAGAAGCCACAAAATACCTTAAACTGACTAAACAGTTTGAGGCTCCTCAAATTGCTGTCTTAGTTATTGTTGGCTTACTCACACGAAGAAGCCACAAAATACGCTAAACTCACCAAGAAGTTGAATTTAACAAAAGATGACAAATTTTACAAAAAAAATTTTAATCCTTAACAAGAAGAGATTAATTTTTAACTAAAGAATTGCATTCTTAACTAAAAAATTCCAATTCTAAGGTCTCGTATCATGGCTCCTTAACTTGTTGTTTTACTCAATTTGTTTTGTCTATTTGCTGTCCTTAATTTGGCTTACTTACACAAAGAAGCCACAAAATACCCTAAGCTTACGAAATAGTTGAATTCAACAAAAGATGATGAATTTTGCAAAAAATTGTTGAATCTTCAACAAAAAGAGATTAATTTTCAATCAATTTGCTGACTTACTTCTTCTTGGCTTACTCGAACAAAGAAGCCACAAAATACCTCAAACTGACCAAACAGTTGAATTCCACAGAAAATGACGAATTTTTCGAAAAAATGATAAATTCTTAACAAAAAAAAAAAGATAAATTTTCAACTAAACATTATGGCTCCTCAATTTGCTGCCTTACTTACTCTTGGCTTACTTACAGAAAGAAGCCACAAAATACGTTAAACTGACCAAACAGTTGAATTCCACAAAAGGAGACGAATTCTTCAAGAAAATTGTTGAATTTTCAACAAAAAGAGATTAATTTTTAACTGAACAATTGTATTTTCAACTAAAATATTCCAATTTGCTGTCTAACTTACAAAAAGAAGCCACAAAATACGTTAAGCTGACAGAACAATTGAATTCCACAAAAGAAGATGAATTTTGAAAAAAATGGTTGAATCCTCAACAAAAAGAGATCAACCTTCGACCGAAAAAATTTGTTTTCACAAAGAAATTCCAATTCTAAGGTCTCGTATTATGGCTCCTTAATTTGCTGACTTACTTCTTCTTGGCTTACTCAAACAAAGAAGCCACAAAATACCTTAGGCTGAAAAAAACGTTGAATTCAACAAAAGATGAATTTTGAAAAAGATTGTTAAATCCTTAATAAGGAGAGATTAATTTTCATCAAAAAAATTATTAAATAAATAATTAATGAACTCATTAATAATTAATAATAATTCTCTCAAGAGACACGAGTTTTCGAACAAAACCATACAGTGCTTTTTTAAACCAAGGACATAAAATATTGAAAAACGACGACTTTTAAACTCAAAAATATTTTTCAGTCAAAAAATAAAAAATATGTCAACTAATTTGTGGAATTTTTGAGCGAAAAAGACAAGTTTTCTACAAAATAGTTGAATCCTCTACCAAAAGAAATTAATTTTCAACTACAAAATTGTTTTTCTGCTAAAATATTTGGATGAAAAAAATGAAGTTTTGAATCAAAAATTGAATATTTATATTTTTCGGTCCGGAGAAATAATTGTTCAAAATAAATAAAAAACAAATAAGAAAATAATCAACAAAATAGGTAATTTTCAACCCATGAGATAAAATTTCAAATCAAATGATGAATCTTCAAAAAAAAAGAGAAGTTTTAACAAAAACGATTAATTTTCAACCAAGGACATAGTTTATAATAAATTAATTTTCTACCGAATAGTAGCATTTTTAATAAAAAAAATTTTTTTTCAAGAAAGACGAATATTTCAACCAAAAAAGATAATTTCCAACTGAAAGTTGCTTTTAACAAAATATTTGAATCAAAAGAAATTAAGTTTGAAATCAAAAATGGGATAGTTAAATTCGCAGTTGGAAGAAATAGTAGAAAAAATTAATAATAAAATAAACAACAAAATAGGTAATTTTCAGCCAAAAGATAAAATTTCAATACAAATGTTAAATAAAAAAAAAGAATGTTTAACAAAATTGATCTGCTTCCAACCAAGTGCATAGTAGATTTTTCAAACATAACAGAATAATTTTCTACTAATGAGTGACATTTTTGATAAAAAAAAAAAAATATTTGAGAAAGACGAATTTTCAACTCAAAAATATTTTTCAGTTCAGAAATAAAAAAATATCAACCAATTTGTCGAATTTTTGAGCGAAAATACGAACTTCCAACAAAATAGTTGAATCTTTGACCAAATGAGATTAATTTTCAAATAAAGAATTACATACTTATGACCGAAAAATATAAAATTTCCATAAAAAAAAAATAATTTTTCAAACCAAAAATGGGAAAGGTAAATTTTAACTATTTTGAACTAAAAGAATTAATTTTTAAACCAAAAAATGAAATGAATGAGAAAACAATTAGTACAAAAAAAATCGAAAAATAAATTTAATAATAATTGTAAAAAAATAGAGTCTTGAACCAGAAATGGAACAGTTAAGTTTGGACTTTTTTGAGTTAAAATAATTGATTTTGAAAAAGGATTTTAATTTTGTATCTTAATAGTTGAATTCAGCCAAAGTGATATTTTTAACAAAAAATATCAAATTTCTGCCTATCAAAAGTGGATTAGTTAAATTTTCGGTTCAAAGAATTAATTTTCTACTGAAAAAAAATACGAATTTTCAACAGAATAGTGCATTTTTAACCAAAAAATATTAGATTTCCACAAATGAAATCAATTTTCAACTGAAAATAAAAAAGTGCACTAATTTTCAGTAAAAACAATTAATTTTCAGCCAAGAAAAAAAAGGGTCCGCCGTTCAAAAAAAGGGTCCGCTGTTCAAAGAAAGGGTCCGCTGTTCAAAAAAAGGGTCCGCTGTTCAAAGAAAGGGTCCGCTGTTCAAGAAAAGGGTCCGCTGTTCAAAAAAAGGGT
>CAKNXH010000820.1:141610-159729 GCA_932178445.1 Andricus quercusramuli | reverse complement strand
CTTTCGAAGATCTGTGCTCCTCCTCTAAAGTCTAATCCCTTATTCGGACCGAAATATTTTGCCGAAAATATATTGGTCATAATAGGGCTTAGGCATGACGAATATAATTCAAAGGAACCATTTAAACTCACATTCATCGACCCTACTATTGTATTGACAGAATCATTTCAGCTTATTAGAGTCTAGCTTAGTGTTTTGAGTATTGTTTATTACCTAATATTATGTACCTTCGGCCAAATAACACAGACACAATATTTTACTTACATTGGGAAATTCTGAAAGCTGACATTTGGCCAGATTTGAGAACTTATTAACTAACATCATGCATTTTGTTTGTTTCTCAAACCATTGCATTCATCAAAATTATACTTGCCTAATTTTGGATGAAATGGAAAAACGAGGTTGAAGATGCTCTTTTTAAAAATATTTGAGACCAGTTTTTTGCAAATTTTGAAATTCTACAGATGTTTGTGATACTCAAAAAGACAAACAATTTATCTTAATTACTTTTTTCGATAAAACAAAAATCACTGGAGTTATATCATTTACACAATTGCAAAAAACAAAGGAAAATGAACATTTTAAGCCAAACAACGAAGGATATGGAAAAAAGTCAAGAAAAGAAAAATGTTTCTTCTAGAACACCCTACAATATTGTTATAATTCTCTTTTTGATTTTCTTGAAAAATCGAAAATTCAAATTTTTATCGCACAAAAAAATAATGAAAAACAAAAAATTCCATTTGAGGGTCAAAACATGCAAGATACAAAAAAAGATGAACAGACAAAAATTGTGCACTCCAAAAAGATGTTTTTGTTTCATTTGTAAAAAGGAAGTGTCTACGTGTGCCGAAACTTCGGTACAAATATCTCCGAACTACGACTTTGGCTATTTGTACCAAAATTTCGATTTGAATAGCTGTCAGATACTATTCTGGGTATTTGTACCAAAATTTCGGTACGAATACCTCTCAGATACTATACTTTGGTTATTTGTACCGCGAAATTTCAGGAGTAAACTTCCGAAAAGCGAATACCTCCGATTAATTTGAAACTCCGTATACCTATTCATTTTGAGGTGAAAACTAAAAAAAAAACCATAAAAATGTCATGTTTTCCCGCTTAATTTCAGTAAATAATAAAAAAGTACAAAAAAGCTTCAAATAGAAGTTTTTGTTCTCCTGGAAGTACACCTTTTATGTAACATATAGTTTTTCTGAAAGAATAATGTTTTACCTGACATCCTACCCCTTTCCAAAGTCTTGTGAGGGGGGGGGGGGGGGGCACCCCTATGACAATAAACAGAAATAATGTTTGTTAAATCCCTACTCCTTTTCCAACGCCTTGTGGGGGCGGGAAGGCATCCCTGTTCACAAAAATAATGTAAGGTAACACCTCAATATATATATATATATGAGCCGTTCAGAGGAAAAACGTGATAAGTCCTATGTTAAGGAATAGGACTTATCACGTTTTTCCTCTGAGTTTCTCATATATACATGTGAAAAAATCTTAAACATCAATATATCTCGAAAACTATTCGAGATATCAATTTAAACCTTTCAGATTCGTGTTTCTCGCCAAAAATCCTATAGGAATCCGCTTTAAAACTTTGTCGCCACGGATATCGTAATCTTGCCATTTTTTAACGAAATACATGAGTTTTCAAACAAATAGTTTCATTTCCAACATAGAAAGAAAATTTTAGCCAAAATGATGCTTTTTGAAGTAGAAAAGATAACTATCTAATAAGAAGTGGAAAAGTGAAATTTTCAATTAAAAAATTTAATTTTTAAGCAAAACAAAAACGAATTTTGAATCTAAAAGTCAAATTAGTTTCTTTTTTGGTTGAAAACTAATTCTCAAAAATGTAACTCTTTCCTTTTTGGTTGTAAATCTATATTTTCTTTTAGTTGAGAATTTGAAAAAAATCAATCTCTACGATTGAAAATTGCATTTTTTCGTTCAAATTAATGAGTGAAAGTGCTATTTCAAGATTAAAAATACTTGGTCTTTATTTTTTCAATCTTTGATCAGGATATATGTACAAATAATTGCAACCATTTCTTTTGTACCCAGAGTAATTGTTAATGTTATGGACAAATGCAATAAAGAAATGCATATCTTAGTCTTTCAAAGGGTTTTCAAAGGGTTTTAGTATAAAAGTAAGAATTAATAATAGAATTTCATACATAAATACATATTATTAAATATTCATTATAATAATGATTAACAATTTAGGAATTGCTAATTTTCAAAAAATTTTAAGTAACTCAAAATATGTGAAATTTCAAAGGAATTGAGTATGAAAGTAACAGTTCAAAATAAAATATTTTGTATATATATATATATATATATATAATATTAATAAATATTAATAATAGTGAAGTTATTAATAATGAAATTTACAATTCTTGAATTGTTGATCATTATTTAATGTCCACACACATTGAAACGAAACACACACAGACAGACAGACACACACACAAATATATATATATATACAGTCAATGCTATTTTGCATTATTTTATGAAACAAAAACTATTATCAATTACGGATTTGGGTTGCCGTAGGAACCATCTTTAGTGCTTAATCTACACGTGCATAAATTTTCAAGTCGATCTGTTCAACGGTGTACCCGGTTTCGAGCCTCAAGTGTACATATTTCAACATTTTCAAAATTCAACTATTTGAATCCACCTCTTTTGAAATTACGGAAATTTCAACCAAAGAAACATTCTTTAACGAAACATAAAATAGTTGAATTGTCGGTTACAAAAAATTATTTTTCGAATAAAAAAAAACGTAATTTTCATTAAAAACGGAAAGAATGAAATTGAAGCTACTGCAGTGGATTTGATAAAAATACTGAAAAATTTGTTCAGAAAATTTCACATCAACTTGAACATATCTTCTTCAATTTTCAATTTTTTAATTCAAATAAGATATCGATGGAATCGTTATAATCAGCAGATTTCGAACTCATCAATTACTAAGTGCTAATTTGTAAAACTTTTATATTACCCATTCTAGTCTTCAGTAGGTACAAAGGACTCCCCTCGGGACTCCCGCTGACCAGGGCGGAATGGTCACCTTTCCCGTTTGAAAGGGCTTTTGATGATTGGCGCCAGATTTGTCCATTGCTCTATTTATGCGTTTACACTCTTCAGCCTGGGGAAATCCCGCAAGGTGATTAGGTAGGACGCTGGTCAATTACGTCCTGGGGTCATCGCCCGACTCACATTTTTGTACCTGCTCAGTATACCCCCACCATTGCCCTACGGCCTACGCGAGTTACCCCTAACTTGCTTTTGCCAAGCATATCTGACGTCGGATTAGGATTAGATGCGAACATACTTGGGATCTTGAAATGAGTATCCATTGTACTTATACTCCCTTTGTATTAAATACTCATTCATAGATTGCCTATATATTACTCTAATTTCGAAGGTTTAGAATTTTAATTTATTCAGTTTTGAAGACTTTTAAATTCTTTTAACACTTTTAAATTACTGGAATATTTTTGAATTAATACTTAACTATGATCAATTGTTTCGAAAAATATTTATCAATACATTTTTATTCATATTTGTGACTAACTTAGACTTTCAACTTAATCGCAAGCTATTTGAATGGAAGGCACAAATTCGTTGTACTTGAACTTCCAGAATATTTGGAAATTATTGTTCATCTAATTTGTTTGTGAAAACATAAATTGTTGTATTTCACCAAATGTTATCAAACTTCAAAATCAGCCAAAGAATACGAATGAGAAATTTATTTTCGAATTCCACCCCTATAAGTCTATTTCAAAGGGTTTTAAATAAACCCCATAAGTTAAAATTTGGGTATTGCAAGTTTCTGGCGCTAATTATTAGTTTTTTCAGGTTTCTTTTAGTAAACATTGTTTCTAGTACATAAAATATTATTTTATAGCGATAACTAGATTTTCAAATATATTGTTAAAACAATTTATTATATTTTATAGCCATTTTCTCTGAGAATAAAGTTAGAAATTCACAGTTTTATCTGATTTTTTTAACTTTTCAGTTAGACCGAGGCAATAATCAACTGAATTTAATAGACAAAATTGTTGGAACTATTTATTATTCATAATAATATTCTTTTAGAATAATGCTAGAAAGTTGCATTTTTTTCTAATATTTTCCACTTTTAAATTAAATTAAATTCTAGTGAGGTAATATTTAATTCAATTTAACAAACATAATTGTTTAAAGAATTCATTATTTTTATTAAACATTTTCATTGAATAATGCTAGACATTTGCGGGCTTTTATGGAATTTTCAGCTTTTCTTTGACTTTTAAGTTTTCGGTAACTACTTCAAGAAAAAAATTCACATTCAAATATTTTATTCCATATAGAAAATTTTAGGAATATTCCAAATACCTGTTTTATTTCAGAAAAACATATTCACAAAAAGAAAGATTGTTTGAAAAATTATTCTCTCTGTTGTTTATTTATTATTTCTTCGTAACTAAAAAGCAAAAGCAAAGTTGAAAATTTCAGAAAAAAACGCCTTTTTCTAGCAATTATCTAAGGGAAGATAGTTATAAGCAATAATACATTTTTCGAACAATCGTGTTTGTTAACTGGTCTTTACATTGTTATTAAAGTAAAAACATACAACTAGATTTAATGAAAGGTTCTAATTAACCGATTTAGCTTTTCAAAGTCTTAAATTATTTGTAATAAGACGTACTTTCACATTAGCATGAATCTTAAGAAATTTTTCTATTCTTTTTAATCATTCCAATATTCTTGGAAAACTTATAAACCTTGTTGAAAATCTTCAAAAAATAACATTTTTTAAAATTATTTCAAATTTTTAATTATTTTGGATCTTTTCAAATCTTTTAAAACTTTTAAATATCTTTCAAAATGATTCAAATTTTTCCTAAAATTGGTAACTAGAAAAGTGGAATTATCAACAAAACAGTTAATTTTCAACCAAGAAAGATGACTTTCCTACCGTAAAAGATGAATTTTCTACCAAAAGACGAATTTTTAACGAGTTGAATTAAAAAAACAAAACGATTTGAAAAAAAGTTGAATCCTCAAAAAGATGAATTTTCAATACAAAAAGATGAATTTTAAACAAAATACTTGAATTTTCAGCTAAAAATGTAATCGTTACATTTTCTGTTAAAAAAATAATTTTCAACATATAAAAATTAATTTTCAAGTAGTCGTATTTAACCAAAAAAGACAAATGTTAAAAAAAACGAATTTGAGAAAAAAGTTAACTTTTCAACCAAAAAGGTGAATCTCACATAAAAACAGAATTTTTAACTAAGTATTTCAACTTTCAACCAAAAAAAGGTAAATTTTCAACAAAAACTATTAATTTTCCACCAAGAAATTTAATTTTCTACAAAAAAGATCAATTTTTAATAAAATACATCATTTGTTAACAAAATTGTTGAATTTTTGAGCCAAAAAGATAAACGATCTACAAAGCAGTTGAATTTTCAACCCTAAAATATGATTTTTTAACAAAAAAGTTTATTCCTCACCAAATAGTTGAATTTTTAACCAAATAGTTCATTTTTAATCAGACAGTTAAATCTTACACCAAAAGTTATGAATCTTGATCAAAAAAATTAATTTTCAACAAAATAGTTACATTTTCGACCAAACAGTAAACCTTCATTAAAAATAAAAATCAAATTTGCAACCAAGTCTTTCAAGTTTTACCCGCGCAAATGAATTTTTAATTAAGTAGGTCAGTTTCTTAACAAAGTCTTTCTATCAGAATTTGTAAACAAAATAGTCGAATACTCAAGAAAAAAAGAGTGCTTGGTAAGAGATAAGTTTCTCAAAAAAAAAAAAATTGAATTTTTACAACAAAAAATTTTCAGCTTGACTTTTCAACAAAAAAATATAAGTTTTAAATAAGAAGTACATTTTCTATCAAGATACTGGAATTTTCAACCTAAGAAGACGATTTTTCAAAAAAACAGATAAATTTTCAATCAAACAGTTGCCATTTCATCTAAGAAAGATGGAATTTCTATTAAAATAGATACATTTTTTAATTAAACCAATTTTTCAAAAAAATAGTTGAATTTCTACCAAAAACAAATTCAGTTTGACTATTTAACAACTAAATATGAGGTTTAGATAAATTTGATTCAAGATTTATTATAATAATTTTTTGGTATTTAATTTTATTTTACGCGTCTCTGAAAATAAAGATCTTCAAATTTTAGGGTAATAAACTCCATCCGAATTTATTTCTAAACTGGAACCAAAAGGGACAACAGCTTAATTTTACTGTCGGGAATCCCCGTAATAAAGTTTACGATTCTATTTACAATGTCCAGTTTAAATATCTTAGGTACGCTAGCCTTTCAAGATATAATCCCAGGCGAGAGAAGCAAGCGAGGGGTATCTCGCGTAGCCCAATGGTGGGGGTATACTTAGCAGGTAGGAAAATGCGAGTCGGGAATCGGCCCGTCCTGGGGTACCTGCGAACAATGATCACGGCTTCCCCTCACTCAGCCGAACTGCTGCCGTAGGGCGTAGGCCGTAGATCATGGTCAGCGGGAATCCTTTATACCTAATGAGGACTAAAATTCGGAATATAAAATTTTTTCAATTTAGCACTTGGTAATTCACAAATATTGTACCGAAATTTCGGTACGAATAGCTGTCAGATACTACTTTGGGTATTTGTACCAAAATGTCGGTACGAATATAGCTCTCAAATACTATACTTTGGCTATTTGTACCGAAATTTTCGGAGTAAACTTCCGAAAAGCAAATACCTCCGATTAATTCGAAACTCCGTATACCTATGCATTTTGGGGTAAAAACTCCAAAAAACTATCAGAATGTCATGTTTTTCCGCTTAATTTCAGTAAATAATAAAAAAGTACAAAAAAGCTTTAAATAGAAGTTGTTGATCTTCTGGAAATACACCTTTTATGTAATATACAGTTTTTTTAAGAACAAAAATTTTCTAAGACATCCCTTATACCCCTTTCCAAATTCTTATGGGGGGAGGGGAGGCACCCCTGTGACTGGTTACTGAAATAATGTTATTCAAATCCCTACCCCTTTCCAACTTCTTGTGAGGGGCGGGAATGCACCCCTGTGATTAGTTACAGAAATAATGTTGGCCAACCCCCTACCCCTTTTCAACGTCTTATGGGGGGGACGGGTCGCACCTCTGTGCTTGGTCACAAAAATATTGTAAGGCACATCCTTACCCTTTTCCAAAGTCTCGTAGGGGGCGGGAGGACACCTGTGTGACTGGTCACAGAAATAATGTAGGTGACATTCATGCCCCTTTCTAACACGTCAGGGGGAGGGGCGTTAGTCGAAGGTATCAGCTTTTCGGAAGTTTATCGGTACAAATAGCCAAAGTCTTATCTGGGAGCTATTCGTACCACAATTTCGGTACCCGTGGACGCGGCCATTTTTATATTTCGGCAATTTTCATTTCAGCCCCGTAATTATATAATGGTAGTAGCACTGTTTACAGTGCCTACTTTCAATAGCACAAGTACGCCTTCTCGTCTAGTCAAGTTTGGTTTCAAATTCAACTATTTGAATGAAAATTAACTATATGGTTAAAAATTCAACCATTTGGTGAAGAATACACTTTTTTGTTAGAAAATCATATTTTCGGCATATCTTCTAGCCTTATTATATTATATATCTAGCGGAATTTTTGAATATCATTTTTTTAAACCCATTCATATTTTGTAGATTTGAACAAATTTGGGGGAGATATGCATGAAAGTTAAACAAAAAAATTGTAGCTCACCTTAGTCCACGTGGACATTGGCTAGACCCGCTAGACTCGTGGACAATCGTGGACTTTTGCCTCTTTCGTTTAAAAATGCATTTATTGCTGTAGAAATTTCATCGTTTCTGCACTATGCAAATGTTTCGTAGAAAAATATTCCCTGTCCGTCGGAAACGAAATTTTTTGTTCCAATTTTTAGTAGAAAATTCGTATCTTTGGCTCAAAAATTCAGGAAATTGGTAGAAAATTTAACTGTATGGTTGAAAATTTATATATATATATATTTTTAATTCATTTTTTAATGAAAAATTGAAGTATTTTGTTTGAAAATCAGTGTCTTTTGGTAAGAATTTATCTTTTTGATTGAAAATGTAAATATTTTGTTGAAAATTCAACTATTTTACGGAAAGTTTATCTTTTGATAAAAAGTGCAAATAACTGTTTGGTTAAATTTCATCTGTTTTCGTTGAAAATTCATTTGCTTTGTTCAGGGATTTTACTGTTCTATTAAAAAATTAGTCCTTCTTTATTCAATTCAGCTGCTTTTCATTTAAAATAAAAATCTGTTCTTGGTTGAAATATCAACTATTACATTTTTCGTTAAAAACATTTTTTTCGTTGAAAATTCAACACTTCTTGTTCGGAAGTTGAACTACTTTGTTGACTGGAAAAGAGTATTTAATTTTCTATTTTAGGAAATTAAAAACAAAGAAAGATGAATTTTTAACAAAATTAATTTTTAACCAAAAAGACGAATTTCCAACAAAATACATGAATTGCTGCAAACATTTATATAAATAATATATGTTTTATAATATTTGGAGAAATATAACAGTTTATATTTCCATAAACAAATTATGTGAACAATTTCCAAATATTTGGGAAGTTCAATTACAACGAATTTGTTCCTTCCATTCAAATAGCTTGAGAAGTTGAAAGTCTAAGTTAGTCACAAATATCTATGAATAGTATTTCCCTAAAGCTGAGCAGGTATGCTGGGTAAGGGAACTCAAATCACAGATGGGAGGGTGCAATAAAAATGTTTGAAGATTTGCTGTCTCTCTCATTGCTAAGTTTCTCCCTCTAACAGGTCAAAATTTTTACCAACAGAATACTACAGATTTTCGGGTACAAGTTTTCACCTTTATTTGCCAGGGGGCACTAAACTATATTTCCGTTTTTTTTATAGATGTCGCTGCAGTCATCCATGTTCTCAGTCAAACCTACCGTTTCCCCTTGTACACATGGGTAAGCTACATCTTCGGAGCACTTCTTGTAAGAAGAAATTAGATTCAATTTTAGTAGACTTACAACATCAAATTAGAAAAATATAAATTAAAGATGTCCACAATCATTTGAAATATATAACTAACCGCATGGAAAAAATAAGAAAAAAATTAACAATTTTAATACCAGCTTACTTACGCAAAAAAATTGTAGGACACCAAAATAACTTAGATCAAATTTTGCAAAACAAAAATAAAAGTTTAAACAACAGATTAAACAAAAAGATAGAAAAGTTAAGACATGAGCAACATACAGATACTATTCTAAATAAACATAGAAGTTTCTAATTTGAACATTCCAGAACAGGTAACTGACATTTTGACGTTAGGTGAAAACTTTAGTACAAAATTTATTTCAAACAGACCTAACCATATTTTTGAAATTGTGAAAGATTTAGAATCAAACATAGATAAGATTCCGGATAACTGCAGAGATGAATTTAGGGAAAAGGTTTATCATTATTATTTAAAAAAACCACAACGAATTTCAGGTATAGACAAAATCTTTGCAAATAAAATGAACATAACCAATATTTTCATGAGTAAGAACAAAGAAAAGATTTTAGTAACTAAAGCAGATAAAGGCAATGTAACCGTTGTGATGTGTCGCCAAGATTACACTAATAAAATGAATATCTTACTAAATGATTCAAAAAGATATAAAAAAATTAGTTATAACCCTTTAAACTTTTTACAAATTGATATCTTTAGACTGTAGACGGCTGCAGGACAAGTGCGGTTTCCTGAATCCTAGCAAAAAGAGAGCAGATTTACTTAAAGTAAATACTAACATTGCTAGAATGTATGGACTTCCAAAAATACATAAACAAATTTGTCCTCTCAGACCAGTTTTGTCTTTCATAGGCATTCCTACTTATTACTTAGCAAAGATTTTTAGTAAAATGATTTCCGAATCCTTACCATCTTACCCTTATGACATAAAGAACTCAACTAAATTTACAGAAAAAATTAAAAATTTCAAAATACCCGATAATCATAGTATGGTATCACTTGACGTCACATCACTCTTTACTAATGTTCCTTTAGAACTCGTTCTGAAAAGCATAGAGTCTAGATGGAATTACATAAAGAAAAATACTAAAATTCCTTTCGACAAATTTAAGGATGGCATTTCTTTTCTTATGAATAACACCTTTCAAATTTGATGATAACTTTTACCAGCAAACACATTGTATGCCTATGGGTTCTCCGATGTCGGCTATTCTATCGGAAATTGTTATGCAAGATTTAGAATCAGAAGTACTTGATCAAATTAACTTTGAAATTCCAATATAGGTACGACACGTTATGTTGATGACTCCTTTTTAATTATTCCCGAAAATAAAATAGATTTGATCGTTTCACTTTTTAATTCCTATCACAACAGACTACAATTTACAATCGAAAAAGAAGAAAACAATTCAATAGGTTTTTTAAATTTAGAAATAATAAGATCTGATAATAATATTATAAAAAAAAATTGGTTCTGCAAAAAAACTTATTCAGGAAGATATTTAAACTATTATTCTAATTATCCCATACAACATAAAATTGGAATCATCAAAAATCTTTTTTATTCAGCCATTCTTTTAGCAGACTAATTAAAAAAGTATTATTCTATGATAACTATCCAACTAATTTTATTGATAAGCACATTGACAGAAGACTAATTGAACTACAGACAAAAAATAACAACATCAACGACAATAACAATATTGACAATACAAATCAAAACTCAAAAGCAATCATTTCAATATCCTTTATAGGCCAAATTTCACATAACATAAACAGACTTTTAAATGAAAATGACAATATTAGAACTGTTTTCAGAGTTGATAATAATCTTAACAAATTTGTTAAATTAGGAGAAGACAGAATTGATACTTTAGACCAATGTAATGTTATATACAGAATTTCCCGTCGTTGTGGAAAAGCTTACATTGGCCAATCGAAACATCCGTTAAGAATCAGAGTTAAAGAACATATGAACATTATCAGATTAGATCCAAAATATCATAAAGCTATAAGTCAACACTTAACACAAGAACACCGAGGTGACTCGAGTTTTATCAAATGGAATGAGGTAAAAATGTTGCATATTGAACCTAATGAATATAAACGTGTTTTTGGTGAGATGGTTTTTATTAAAAAAGAAGGCGAAAATTGTATGAATTTAGTTACAGAACTAGATAATTTTAGTGCTTCTTATAATAACATTGTTGAATTTATAACTAAATAAAAAACTTTCTCTAAATTAATTTCAAACATCATTACCACAAGTTTGAATTGTAACAAAAATATTTTGTCATAAAATAATACTGTAGAAATTGTCCTTGACGTTGATCCTTCTTACACCAATGTGTTGCCTTCCGATGTGTTGCATTGTATCTTAATGTGTGTGTTCACAAAGTTTCCAAGATGGAGACGGGGCATACTTGCTCCGTCTTCACAAAACATTTTTTTATCTTTTTCACCATTTTTACACAATAGTTAATTTCTAAAATAAAAAAATACTAATCAATTTACAGGTATGAAATCAATTTCTTACTTTTTTCTATTAAATTTACTGTTCGCACTATAAATAAATATACTATTCACATTTTTCGAACCTAGCCTCTATTATATGTTTTCTAGCACTAAATAAAAACTTTATGGAACACACACATAGAGAAATTTTCAAGGAATTTTTTCAAAATGTTTCAAAGGTATTTTCTTATTATATTAAGAGAAATTTTGTCAGTAAATTATATTTCTTCATATTATAATTTTGAATGCGTTTTTTATACAGATCTGATGAGGGAAGCCAGCTGGGTTTCCGAAACGTTATCTAGTCGTATATTTTTTAAATAAAATTTAAATTATTAGTCTGGAAGATGTCGTATTTATAGGGTTCTATCCTAAATTTCTGAATTATAAATTTTCCCAAATTTAAAAAAATAAATTTTATTCTTCTTATAAATTTACATGAACGAAATAATAACTTACGTACATGTAGGAGTTTAAACATTTTTTTTCTCTTATATGTCGTGCCGTGCAAAAGTTTCCAGATATCTATTTTCCAATGGGTTGAACAAGTACCCTAGTTTTATTAATAATAAATTGGAAATTTTCTTTTAATGTGTGACATCCTGTGACTCCGGCTGAAATCAATACTTTCTTTCCTCCCAAATGCAACTGTTCTAAAGCATGCCATGTCTACGAAATTACCGATGTACGGCCAGCTTAACTGCCACCAGGCCTATTTATCAGTCAGACACAAGGGAACGTGCCTCAAAATGAAAAGTAACCTAATTGTAACGAAGAATGCTATTTAATCAACAATTAAATGTATCACTCAAGAGGGAGCGCGCCCCGAAATAAGTAGTAAATAAGGAAAATCAACCCATGTATGGAACATTAACCTTCCAACATTGTAGAGAAAAGGTATGTAACCCGCCATTAACAAAAAGCCAGTCAGTCTCAATTCCATCGCCTTATCCTGAACATATCTGTTCAGGAGTCTTAATTTCGCTGCCTTAGGGCCGATTTCACCAACAGCGATTAAAATGGCGATTAACTAATCACGATTATTTTTTAATCAAGGTTTTAACCGGCATTAACTTCTAATGCGTTCCACCGTGTCCTATCATCAAGTTTTGATTCTCCATTATTTAATCATATACCCCATTCACAATAACTTCCATTTTCTCTTCATCCGACGATTCTGATTGGTCAACTTTCAAGTCCCGTGAAGTACGTGCGCGAGCATCGGTCGCTGAGGTCATATTGCGTGTGAACAAACAGTAACGTGCTGGCTACATACTTCGAAGAAAAGAAGACGAGTGAAGATTTGTCCAGTTATTTGTGTTTATTTGTGAAAATGAATATGGATGAACATCCAATGTCTCTAAATAATTCACTCGTTCTTTAATTACTCTTGGTCTTCTATTGATAATGTGCAGAATATCTTCATCATCATCAGATGATAGAAAATCATCATAAAAGAAATTTTCCATTTTCGAACTGTATACTGAACGCACACTGCAATTCTATAGGTTACGTTTGGTGCTACCATTGGTAATCACGCATTACGTCCGTTAATCAGCCAAAATCGGGCGGTTAAATTAAATGATGATTAAACTCTCTTAACCAGCGTTACGGAAATGGTGGAACGCAAGGCTCCGATTAAATTACAATAATCGGGGATTAACAACTTAATCGGAGTTGGTGAAATCGGCCCTTACACTGTTCAGTCGTTCTCTAGTTGTGTTCGGTAATCCGACAAGCAGTTTCTGTAATCTCAGTCGGTGAAATTATTGAGTGGAATAATTGTTGTGCACAATAAATGGAATATGTGTTTGTGTGTCATTTGGTGTTGTGATTAGAAATAATAATAATCCTGAAACTGTTTGGCTCCCTGGAGTTGACCCCGGACTCATCTGGTGTTCCATCGATGAAATCGCGGTCCCCACCTGTTACCTGGAAGTCCCTTCTCCGTTGCTGGGAAAAATCTGGTTGTCTCATCTCATTACTTGAAGGGATCATCGATATTATCACCCGTTTTATAAGCACAAATAAAAGGCAGGATGTGTTAATTTTATTAGAAGTTGTTTGCAGAAACATTTTTCCAACTCAGAAATTATTAATTAAAAAACTCCTTTCTTCATCCTTTACGTACATTTCGGTACAATTGCGTACCTTTTTCAAAAGGTTTTTGATGCCTACATACAATAATATTTTTAATTAGCAATATTAAACAGAAAAATTGAAAATAAAAAGCATTTAAAAATTAAATTCAGTTTTTTGACATTTAGTGATCAAGTTATAATTTAAATTATGTACATCAAATTTATTTGCATTTTGTTGAATACGTGTTCGAAATAAGACATTATTTATGCACCTTATTATGTTGGAAAAATGTTTTTAGCTCAATTTTAGTTTAAATTTATGTGGACCCTGAGGCATAACAAAATTACAGTTTGAAATTCTTAAACATCGTCAGTCGAAGAAAAGGATTGACTTGTCACTTATCAAATCATTTTACAATACAACAAGTCAAAAACGTTTTGGACACTATAGGTTATTTATCTTACATCTTTGAGAGGTATGGTGCTGCCACAAGACAAACAATTGAAGATTGGATACATTATTATCATTATAGATTAGCAGTTCGAACTCGAAAGTTCATTGCCTCACTAACCCGAGACCGCCACACATCTCTATCCTGTGCATCCTCCATCCAGTTTAAGTAATCATGTCCTAGTTCTTTTAAATCATCCCTTACATTTTTCTCCCATCTGTTTCTCGGTCTGCCTGAGGGTCTCTTACCAATCGGTCTCCCTCTTAGAACTTGCGCCACTATTCTTTCATTTCCCATTCTTGCTACATGCCCCGCCCATCTTAGTTTACGCGCTTTCATTACTCTATTAATATTTGCTGACCCGTAGAGAGCATGCAGCTCATCATTATGCAGTTTTCTCCATTCGCCGGTCTCTTCGTCCCTTTTTGGACCACAGATTTTTCTAAGTACTTTATTCTCAAAAACTCTAAACCTATTCTCCTCTCCTTTCGTCAGCGCCCACGTTTCGCACCCGTACATGACGACCGGCATTATTATTGTTTTGTAGATTCTTACTTTGATGTTTCTAGATAGCAATCGCGATTTTAATAGTGTGTTTGCTGCATAATAGCACCCATTGCCAGCGTGCAATCGCGCATTGATTTCCGTTTTAATCTTATTTTCGCTAGTTATAATTGACCCGAGATATTTAAACTCGCTAACCCTTTCGAATTTCATATTTCCGGCTGTTAGATCCTCGTCTTGATTACTTTGTTCAGATCTGACGACGGTCATATATTTTGTTTTCGTTTCGCTAACCTCCAAGCCAATATCTTTGGCTTTTGTGATCAAGATTTCTGCATTTTTTGCTACCGTTTCTTTATCATCCCCTAGTATGTCGAGATCATCCGCATATCCAAGAATTTGTATTACCCCATTGAGGGTAGCACCGGTCGGATTCGCCTGCACTTGTCTAACCACGTATTCTAAAACTAAGTTAAAAAGGACGCACGAAAGTGCATCGCCCTGTTTCAGACCATCGCGGATCGAAAACTCTTCAGATAACCTTCCGTTTACGCGTACTCTTCCCCTACTGCCGCTTAAGCAAATTTCGATAAGTCTAACCATTTTTCTTGGCACACCCAAGAACTCCAGGATCCAGTACATTCGCGCGCGTATAATAGAGTCGCAAGCTTTTTTAAAATCGATAAATAGCTGATGCACTGCTTCATTAAATTCCCAGTTTTTTTCTAGCAGTTGTCTAATTGTGAACATTTGATCGCTTGTAGATCGGTTTCGGCGGAATCCACACTGGTAATCCCCAATGATTTCCTCGGCGAGAGGAGTTAGCCTACCTAAGATTACATTGGACAGGATCTTATAACACGACGACACAAGTGAAATTCCCCGATAATTGTTACAGTTCATTTTATCGCCTTTTTTAAAGATAGGAATAACAATAGAGTCATTCCATTCCTCTGGAATGCGTTCTGTTTTCCAAACTGTGCGTATTAATTTACAAATTTTTCTTTTGAGGCAAGGGCCTCCATTTTTTATCAGTTCAGCCGGTAGGTCATCGATGCCCGCGGCTTTGTTATTTTTCAACTTCTTTATGGCCATTTCTATTTCTATATCAGCAGGATCATCAATTAATAGATCAGCAGTGTGGATTTCGCCGAGATTACCTTCAACGGGGGCTTCACGTACATTTAATAGTTTATCGAAATATTCTTTCCATAAATTCAGTCTCTCTGTCGCATCGGCTACTAGATTGCCATTTTCGTCCCTCATTACTTCCGTTCTACTTTGAAAGCCTTTCCTTATAAAATGTATTCCCCTGTACATCTCGCGCGGGTTATTCTGTTTATTATGCGTTTCTATTGCTAGTATTTCATTCCTTTCCCACTCCCTTTTCTTGGATCTATAGAGCCTATTTGTACTTTTACTAATCTCGAGATACTTCTTATGTGTTTGATCGCACTTATTTTGTAAACTACTTAGTCTGGCCTTCCAACGTTTTTCAAACCCGAGTTTGCACTCTTCGTCATACCATGGTTTGCTTTTTGTTACTTTCTTTAAACCTATCGTAAGTTTCGCGGCTGTCTTTACCGCCTTTTTTATATTGCTCCATAGGGTTTCCGGGTCCTCCTCGTAATTATTGTTATCGTCTCTCTGTTCTTGGAGAGCATCAAAGCTATTAGAAATCTCAACTTGATAATTTAATGTTTCTGTTGCTGTTTTGAACTTATCTATATTGAAACGAACTGTTGGCTCTGTGCGGCTTGTTTTCTTAGTTATCGCTAGCCTAGATCTTATTTTTACTATCACGAGAAAATGGTCTGAATTTAAATCCGCTCCCCTATACGATCTTATATCGAGAATGTTTGTATGACGTCTTCTGTCAATTAGAACGTGATCAATCTGATTGTGAGTGTTACCATCTGGTGATCTCCAGGTGGCCTTAGGTATATTTTTATGCTTGAAATATGTGCTTTTGACAACGAGGTTCTTTGAAGCTGCAAAGTTTATTACTCTAGTTCCATTATCATTACTGACCTCATGCAAACTTTCTGATCCTATTGTAGGCCTATACATCGGTTCTTTTCCAATTTTCGCGTTGAAATCTCCCAATACTATTTTTGCGTCAAAAGCTGAGAACTTGTCAAAAACCTGCTCGATTGTTTCGTAAAAGAGATCTTTAGTGTCTTCGTCTTTGTCCTCGGTGGGGCAGTGCACATTGATTAATACCTGCTTGCTGAAAATACCCTTCACTACAATGTATGATAACCGATCGTTAATGAATTGCATGTCGATAACCGCTTATGAGATTCGTTTATTAATAAGAAAACCGGTCCCCAGTTTCCATTCCTTAGCTCCCCCATAGTGAAAAGTATAGTTATCCTTAGAAATTGACGCGAAATCGCCCGGCCAGCATGTTTCCTGGAGTGCTATTAAGTCAGTATTGTAATCATTTGCTATCTTAATGAGTTCGCTAAATCCGCCAGTACTTAGGCTACGCGCGTTTAGAGTTCCCACCCTTAGATCTTTAACTGTAGTTTTTTGTTTTTGCAAGTTAGCCATGGTAGTTTCAAGATAATCCGCACGTTAGGATCCTATTCCGATCGTAGGTAAGTCCACTGTCCCAGGAGTGATAACCCCCATACCTCCCTAGGTCTAAGTATGGGAGCTTTCCGACTCTGACAAGGACCATGTCAACTTGTCATCAGACACATTACAGTTTCATCCTCGTATCCTAACGTCCCCCTGCAAGGCAGCGCGCCTACTGGCATCAATACCCCTTCGGCCCTATACAGGCGAATCATTCCACACATCCCTTGCGGGCAGTGTCATCGCTGCGGTGTCCAATGGGCAGCAGGATTTTTCCCTTACAAGATTTTTAGTTTTGGTTCGGGCAGTGTTTCTAGGTGGATACACGCTGCACCTCGGCCTGTCAGGACCCACCCATTGCGTATGAACGTGAATGGGTGGGTCCTCCCAAGCCATGGTCATCGTGTTTTCTACCAGTGCTAGGCCAACATCTTAGGCTGGGCTCACCACACCCACGACTGGTTCCTATCGGTTGTCCGCGGCTGCTTATTCTTGTATTCGCAGCTAACCTGAGGGGCTGTTTAGCCTAACGGGCCGTTCCTCTATCCGCAACCCGAGGACGCGCTGCGTAGTGGTGACAGGAACCCACCGAGCAGAAGATTGGATACATACCAATAAAAAATTAGTTATTCTTAAAGAACAAAGTACTTTCCTAATAAAGTACAGAAATAATGTCTGATTTCCAACTCATATTCAACAAAATGTAAGTAAATTTAATGTACATAATTTAAATTATAATTTGATCACTAAATTTCAAAAAACTAAATTTAATTCTCAATTTCTTTTAATTTTGAATTTTTTTGTTTAATATTACTAATTTGAAATATTATTGTATTTAGGTTTCAAAAACCTTTTAAAAAAGGTACGGAATTGTACCGAAACGTATGTAAAGGATGGAGAAAGGAGTTTT
>CAKNXH010000820.1:115771-141510 GCA_932178445.1 Andricus quercusramuli | reverse complement strand
ATGGAAAGAGAGAGGGAGAAGAATAACTGAAGGACTCCTTTCAGTGGGCGAAGAGAAGCAAGCCTCCGGTCTCTGACACATTACATAGCGCGTGTGTCAGAGGCTTGCATTACACTTTCATAGCATGGTTTCACTCGACTCAGGCGCGACTCCCCATATCGAGGTCTAAGATGTTCACACATCGAACACTAAAATTAAGAATTTTTTGTTCGTAAATACATTTCTAATGGAATGTAAACTGGATTTTAACAAATTTTAAAGTTTGGTGTCCCCTAGAGCCCAGAAAATTTCGCCCCTGTCTCTTTACAATTAAATTAAAAACTACATTATGTTTAATATATAACCTCCAATTCTTATTAAAATTTGTTGGTTTTACTAGTTTTTATATATTTTTTCCCGCAAAATGGGATTTTCTCCCAATGCGTGGCGGGCCAGGAATAAACAATTATCCCATTTGTAGGCACAACGAGATGGTTTTTGTTATGGAAATTATGTTGACAGTTATGTTTACAGAGAAAAATTTGTCATCCATTTGTTAATTTTCCAATCAAGTTATGACATTGTGAATTTGCTTGTATAATTTATATATGAAATGAACAAATAATATTGGGAGACCAAAATTCATCAGGAAACATCATAGTGCATACATGAAAGCAATATTCATTTGCAAAAATAATACCATATTGTTTGTCTAGATGAAACCATTTCTTTGTACGAAAGATATGCTTTGAAGGAAAAGCGAGTTGAATTGAGAAGTAATACAAATGGGCATGTAAAAGGTATAAGCTACATTAGAGAAATTCCATGTAAAATCATGTGCAGAATGTTTTCAAAAAATGTGCCTTCAAAACTGCGTTTTATTTTTAATGATGTAAAAAATTACATCTTCATATAATTGAAATCACCAAGGTTATGAAACTTAAAAAAGGACCTAAATTTTAAACTTTTGCTATCTCTTATGTTTCATGAATATTTCACATATTATTTTAGGGGGTTTCTTGCAACACCTATGAGAACGGATACTAGAATTGTAATCAAAATTACTAACATAGATGACATTCTTTACATAGTTCGACATAGCATTATTTTCAAATTGAATTGACGTTTTCAAAGCATGAAATGTAATATTATCCAACGTTTCGAAACGATATGTGGCATGTCCGAGAAGTGATATCTGGACGGGATAAAATAATTAAAAGAAAAATGGAGATATATTCTATATAGTTATAAAATATAATGTAATGTACGAATTTTTCCGGTTACAAGTACATCTAATTTGTGTATGAAGGTCGAAGATTTGATTTATGATGAATTCAAAAATAAAAATGATTTCGGAACTAATTGATGAATTACTCCTTTAATGAAACTCCTTCAATTTCTCAACTTTTACCGGCAAGGAATGTGTCATTAGAGTCGCAAAAATCCGTGGATGCTGATTATACAATTTTTGAATTGCTAGTTTATAGACTATGCCCATAGATAAACATAAAAGTAATAGGAAAAAGAGAAGCCGAGAGGTCCTGATCGTACCAGGTGCCCTAGGGCTGCAGACCTTCACCTCCTGTGCTTTGGATGCGATCAACGGGTGGGAGTTGCGTTGTGAAATTCAATGATGGAGGTCGGGGTGAATAGTCCGAGATCCCACTGCGTTTTTTGGCAAGTGCCACAATTCGGGTACTATTCGGGTACAAGGGTAACATGGTAAAAGTTACTGGAAATGAAAGGTGGCACACGGACGATGAAGAAACGGCTCTCCTGCCAGCGCCACGTCCGTCAAAAGTGCGATAAAACTGGATCCTTAGTGATCAATTTCTTTATTAACACCTGTCATATAGTAACAGAATGAAATCTATACCATATAGTAGGGGGCAATTAGTGCTTTCGGGAAATGTACTTCCGCTATCCTCCACCCCGTCAAGCACCCCCGGCAGGAGGGCCTTGAGGGGGCGATCAGACTTAAGTAAGTATATATATCGAGTAGCACGATAAAACAAAAAGTAAATGAAAGCTGAAAGCCCCCTGTAAACGAAAAACTCGTTCTGCCAGGGTTCAAGTTGGCAGAAATATGCGAACTGGGTATTTGTTTGCGCAATATATTTGCTTCTGCTGTAATATTTTAGAAGGGAGGGTACCTTAGAAGAGTTATTATCTTCGTTTTGGGTGTGAGCTGCTGCGTGGGTGTGGTGCGGCGGGAAGGCTTCTGAGGGTTTCGGTTTATGGTGTTCAGTCCAGTCTTGCCTAGTTCGCTGTCCTCTTCTGTTTTTCTTCTATTGACTTTTTCTGCATATCGTGCGTTGTATGGCTTTAAATTTTCATTTTCATTTGTTTCTTTGACTTTCGGAAATGCTATAACTCTGATAATTTTCTTCTTATCCAAAAATGTCGTGAAAGTAAATTGTTCGATTTTCCGAATTACTGCAAATAGCCGCACATCTAATTTTTAAATCTTAAGGAATGCTTCACAAATTTTTTGTTTCTCTGGTCAAATTTTTTTTGGTCAAATCTTACATTAAAGCAATACCTTCTCATTAGGATGAACATTTGAAAAATTTCTGAATTTTCAACATACAAATTTCGTAGAAGATTCTTCTGTTGATAATTCGACAGTTGAATTTTGTAGAAAATTCATTCCTGGCAAAATTAGCTGTTGAATGTTCAAAACTTGAATTGTCAACACTTGAGTTTTCAATCGAAAAGATGAATATTCAACCAAGAAGTTTGATTTTTTACAAAAACAACGAGTTTTCAATGAAATAAGGTACCCTTCCTTCTGAAATATTGCAGCGGAAGCAAATATATTCCAGGAATCAAATACCCCGTCCGCATATTCCTGCCAACTTAAGCCCATTTAGAACGAGTTTTTTGTTTAGAGAGGGCTTTCAGCTTTAACTTACTTTCTGTCTTATCGTGCTACTTGATATACACGGTGATCCTGAACTCACCATATTCCTTGTACACTCACATTCCTTGTACAAAAGTGACCAAAAAACTACTGTGATAAAATGTTGTACGATGAATAGTTTTTAAACTATTGAGTGTTGTGAAGAAGCAAGAGGAGGTCGCTATTTACACGCGTACATGAGCATATTGCGCAAACTCTAGAATTTGAATCGAGGGAATCAATGAACAGGTGAGGGTGATATGTTTTGAGAACTACACGTTGCTTCGAAATTGTTGCCTTGAAGTGCATCACGTTCTAGAGTTCGCGTATGTTGCTTATGTACGCGCGGGAATGGCAAGCTCCAATTGGTTCTATAGAACTTTCAATAGTTTAAAAATTATTGATCGTACAACATTTTTTCACAGTAGTTTGTTGTGCAGTTTCGTACAAGGAATATGATGAGCTCAGGATCACCCTGTATACACTTAGTTAAGTTTGATCGCCCCCTTTAGACCCCCCTGCCGGGGGAGCTTGACAGGGTGGAGAGTGTAACAGGTACATTTTCCGAGAGCACTGATCGCTCCCTACAACGTGGTATAGATTTAATTCCGTTACTGAAAGACAAGTGCTTAGGGAAAAAATCGATCGCTCAGAATCGAATTTTATCGCACCTTTGACGGACTTCGCGTTGGAAAAAGAGCCGTTTTTTCGTCGTCCATGTGTCACCTTTCATTTCCAGTAACTTTAATCATGTTACCTTATCACCTGTCAAAAGACGCAGTGGGAATTCGGACTAGAAGGAGTACGGTGCGTTTTCCCGCGGTACAACGTGGCGCGATGGTGGTGGTGGGGGGGGGGGGGGGGGCGGTCGCAAGTGTAGTTGTCTACTTTCTGGGAGTCGATTCGATGGTGAGGGGCTGCGTCTTAGCGCACTAGAGCACAGTCGGGTGCTTTCTTGCAAAATCGGGTTAGTGGGGGCTGCACAGTGAGCCGTATAGTCGGAAAGGTGACCAAAAGTCGAAATATCATCCGTTTTGCAAGACATTTATTTTGTAATAGTTTTTGGGTCTCTGATTCCAAATCTGCTTGAAAAATTTCAAAATTAAAAATGACGGACCCAATATGGCAGCTAACACATTCTAAATATGACTACAATTCTATGAAATCCATTTAAGAAACATTGCGTAGGTTGCTCGTTTTAAATATGTCATAAAAAGATCAAAATTTAAAATGGTAAATTTAATACGTTGGCCAAATTGAAAAAAATCGTATAAGAGCATGAAATTTATTTTATAATAGTTTTTCTAATTCCACATTTCAAACCTCTCATTCAGAATGTATCGAGTAAAAGGTGAGTCAGTACTGACGAAATAATAATTAGGTGAGCAAATAAAGAATACACAAACATTTATTTAAATTTACTCTTTGAACATAAAATAGATATTAAAATTTTTTATTTTCAAATTGTACTCATTTTTGTGAGTTGAACATATCTATATCTACAAGTCATATACATTATGTTACAAAATTTTACAAAATTCGTGTCTATTTGATTTTTATGATATTTCTTTTTGTATTCTGAAGCGCTGATTCTGAAACTAATTTTTTCTGAGATATTTAGGATTAAATATTCAATATCTCATAAAAATGTAGAAACCATATTGCGCACGTGCTGAAACGTAAGAAAAGACATATGGCATAGGGTGAGGGAAAGGATTTTGGAAAAGGTAGTCAGGAAGAAGAACCATATTTTCATTGATATTTATACCTTTATTAGCACAGTATTCAGACCTGCGTTTTTATCCTCAAGTAAACTTTCTCTAACATAAAAAAGGACACTTTATTAGAAGAACAACAATTTCATTTACGGATTTACCTACCTGATGTAAGTCGCATCACAGTCGTGGGGCACTCGGGCCTCACTGTCACTGGCACTATCCGGTGAAAGATCTCTTCGGCACCTGAGTAGTTGTGAACAACTATGGCTCCCCCGACAGCCTACCCCCACTCCTCTGTGTTTGCCCAGACGTCTGGCGCCGGCCGGCTGGTGCTTGGGCCCTGCCTCGCTCGACGCTTGTGTTTGCTTAATGTCTAGGACTGGAAGGTAAGTAGTAGATAGACAAAATATTAAATTTCAGTGATTTGTATACTTCTGTAGCGTGAATGGAGTTTCGTAGACTGTATGGCGCCATATTTAAAGCTATACTTATGGCTTCTTAGATTCTAGACTAGTGCTGAAAGGGATAATTAACTTCTATGATTCTATTTGATTGATTGGTTAATAATAATAATAATAGTTAATAATAACATGGTAGCTCTAAGAAAGCATCCAGAGGCGACTGATGTCACCTTCTACACTCACGGCCGCTGTGTAAGGATAACAGCGGCAAAGCCAAACTGCAAACTACATCATGCTTCTAATTTTGTACCTACAACATCATCGTAAATGATTTCAAACAACGTATTGAAATAACTTATAACATCCTGATTTCATCAGTCACTTGACTTAGTCCGTGGCTATGACGAAAAACCGGGTTCATCCGAGAAAAAGTATGAAAAAAAAGTTAATGATAATAATAATAATTAAGAGATCAGGTATCCTTCTTGCGAAAAAACGGATATGAAGCTGTTTATCAACAGGAAGAGGAGCAACATCCTCCAGCGAACATTCCACCCGTTCCAGCAAGACCACCTTTGCAGGTAGCCGATAATGTCAACATGAGAAGTAGGAGATCTATCCACCAAAAAGTCTTCCTCAGGATGGACAAATTAGCTGAAGCTAATACTGCTCTCTGCGATTTGCTCCCCGAAGATGTTAATCTCTGAAATCTGAACTGTGTAGTTTACGAGAAGGCGGTCTCCCTGCTTAGCGACGATAGAAGTAACGAAACTTCGGTACGTCTGAGTAAGACACGCGAGCGTATTGCACAGCTTCAGTTCAAAATTGAAACGGCGAGACGGCATGCATCAAATGTTCAGTGCGTGATTAGCTACATAACATCAAATAAAAAGTTCACTCCAAAAGTTAGGACAATTGCTCGAAACTTGAGGAAAGCAAATCACACGCTGAACAAGTGTAAACTGTCGACCATCAAGCAGCACTGGACGCAAAAAGTAAGATCTCTTTTTTAACAGCGAAACAGCGCCTTGAACGGCGAGTTAAGTGGATTCAGGAAAATTCCACCTTTTCAACTAATCCTTCCCGTCTGTTCAATAAAGCGTCATGTGTAGTTAAAAATCCGCCTAGTCGAGAAGAGATTCAAGTCTTCTGGGAGCAAGTATATGGAGATACTTATCAGCTAAATGAAGACGCTTCTGATATATCACTCTTTCGTAACTTTTGCCAAAGGCAAAGGTTACAAGATCTAGAGGAAGAGTGTCCACTAATTACTGCTGAAGAAATGAAGAAAGTTATCGCTAGAACTAAACTTTTCGGCGCCAGGTCCAGATAAAATCAACAACTTTTGGTGGAAGAAGTTTACTTCTACGCACCAACATCTAGCTCGTATATTTACTACTTTCTTAAACGGAGAACAACCCGTCCCGCAGTGGCTAGTGGAAGGACGCACGATATTGATCCCTAAGGCCGGAGATTTGTCATGTCCAAAGAACTACAGGCCCATAGCTTGTTTAAACACCAGCTACAAGCTATTCACTGGCATCCTCAAAGAGAGGATATTGACATCTACCGAGCCGGTATGGAGTGTAATAGTCGAACAACGTGGATGCACGAGAGGGCTGGCAGTTTGCAGGGAGAACCTGTTAATAGACAGGTGTATTACCCAGGACTCGATCAGGTATCGACGCAATCTGTCCATGGCTTGGATTGATTACCGTAAGGCATTCGATAACACTAACCATGAGCTACTTATCAAGCTCCTTGAGTGCATGGAGGTGCAGCCAAAAATAGTGAGATGCATAAAAGAGCTTATGCTCTTGTGGCGGACAAGATTTGTCATAACATTTGACAAAAGACAAGTGACTACAAGCTTTGTCACATACAAGAGGGGCGTCTTCCAAGGAGACTCTCCAAGTCCGATACTTTTCTGCATCTCCCTCTTGCCTCTATCTATTGTGCTCCGAGGCAAAAGCTCTGGATACCTATGTGGCCCGCCGAACAGAAGAGAATATAAGGGCAACCACCTTTTATACATGGACGACCTTAAACTCTTTGCTTCCTCAAAAAAGGACCTTAACATCCTTGTAGATGCGGTAAATAGATATTCTAAAGCGATTGGCATGAGCTTCGGACTGGACAAGTGTGCTTGCGTCCACCTACACCAAGGAAGACTAGAAACTACATCATCCAGTGACGATCAGGATGTTCAACTCATAGGCGGAAGTACCATTCAACATATTGGTATTGGAGAAACATATACATATCTTGGAATACCGCAAGCGGAAACCCAAAATGTGCATTACTTGAAAACGGCCCTTGGAAAAAGGTATCGCCAAATTCTCAGAAAAATTTGGGCTTCCGAATTATCTGGAAAGAATAAGATCCAGGCGACCAATAGGCAGCCGTTCCTATACTGCTCTACACGTTTGGTGCAGTAAAATGGAACGTCGATAAGTTAAAACAACTTGATCGAAGCACACGCAAGATGATGACAATACAACGAAGTCTTCATCCTAGATCTTCCGTACCTCGAATATATCTCCCTCGCGATAAATGGGGTAGAGGATTGCTAAGCTTAGAGTGTCTTCATCGAAGAACGTTTCTGGCTACAGCCTGCTCAGTTCTAAAAAGTACGGATTCCCTTATGCGACTCGTACATCAACATGAAGTCGCCAATGCTGCGGTTTTTCTATACCATGCAGCAGATAGGGCCGCAGAGGAGCTTGACCTCACATTTGATTCCAGCAACATTACACAGGGCCTAGCATCACTAACACCTCTGGTGCTCAAATGTCGTATACAGGAAGCAGAACATACGCTCCTACTAAGAGAACATGCTGAGAAACCCCTCCATGGTAAGTTCGACGGCATCCTACGTAGAGAAGAGCTCTCAATGGGTCTGTCCAACATGTTTCTCAAGTCTGCTGGATTGAGATCGGAGACCGAGGGATTTCTTTTTGCCTGTCAAGACGGCGTCATAGACACCTGAGTATACCGCGAGCGCATAATGAATATACCTGTACGCGATACCAACTGCCGAGCGTGCAAGCAAGAGCCCGAAACACTTGGACATGTTCTCAGTGGATGCTCTAAATATGCACGCTGCGCGTACATAGAGAGACACAATGCAGCTCTAAAAGTGATATATTACCATCTTAGGCATTTCTATGGTGTTGATCTATTGCCCGTCTTGCCATACGCCCAGGGGGAACTCGAGTCAGTTGTGGAGAATGATCAGTGTAAGATCTACTGGAATTTCTCATTCTCCACCACTCAACGTATCAGTGCTACGAAGCCTGACATTGTCCTCCAAGATCTGAAGAACAAGATCATTTACGTGATTGAATTCTCGGCACCAGCCGATGGTAATATCACGGCAAAGGAGGGAGAAAAACAGGCGAAATATCAAGCACTTCTTTTCGAGCTGAGTAGGCTGTACCAAGGCTACAAAGTCCATCTTATAATTCTCATAATCGGCTGCCTTGGAGGTGTGAAAGCTTCATTTATTAGCCAACTCAACAAGATTCCGGCTTGCCAGCGTCAGGCTCATTTCATCGCGAACCGGATGCAAAAGGCTGTTCTCCTGGGATAACTCCATCTGGTCCGTCAACACTGTTCCTCTTAAATTCTACAAAGATCGGTAGCTCTAAAAAAGTATCCAGAGGTGAAACCTTCATCTCCAACTGTCTTGTCTGCCGCGTAAGGTCATCCGCGGCTAGAGACCTGACTCCAGGGAACAGTGTTGCCCGATGTTATCACGCGTAAATTTCTCGCTCTTGCTTACCTTCTAGGACAGAAGGAGCAGAAGCGGATGACGTACACGTTCCAGTAGCTTTGGGATTGGTTTCTTTAAGGAATCATGATCGAAGCTTCCGGAGCCTACAACTTATCTAAAATAATAAATAAATATAATATAATAATAAAATAATAAAAATTAATAAATAATAATAATAAGTAATTTATCAATTTGATTAATTAATTTAATCGATTAAATAATTTATTAATTAATTATTAAACTTCAAAGTTAAATAATAAAACTTATTTTCTAAAAGAAGAGGAAGATAAATAAATAGATTAGGGCTATGTTTAAATCTATTGAAATAGATTTATTCACAAAGTTTTCAAAAAAATTACATCTAATTACAACTAGTAAAACCGGTTTATGATAAGTTGAAAATTAAAATAGTTTACATCTAAAAGATACATATACTTAAAACTATGGAATATTATGACGATTATGATTATTACACATCGTGGACAGGGATATCATTTTATTTCATTCAATAAAATCAAACACACACACACACACAAAGACGCTTTTCTTCCTTCCAAAAAAGAATTTCCAAGAAGAGTTAAAAGTAGAGACATACAAGTGACGCAGTATGAAAAAAGAGAGAGAGATACTTGAATACTTATAGATAATAATAAACACATATCGCAAAAACATATTTGATAATTTTTTAAAGTAACACGTAGTTTGCTGTATTAAATGTAAATATACTATGTGAGATACAAAGTAGCAAGTTGTGAAGAGCAAGATTGAACACAGGATTCAAGATGTGTATTGATAGCCCCATTGTTATAATTTTCCCCATTGTTATTTTCTTCATTTTTCTCTTCAACGATACTACTACTACTACTACTACTACTACTTGAAACATTCGTCATTAGAACTATGCGATTTTTCATTTGATCAGCCAGATTGTGTCTTACATGAAGAAATGTTCTTGGAAATTGAATTTCTGTAAGACCAACAACCCAACTACCCTGTAAACGAATTTCGTGCGGCAATTGTGTGGTAAAGCGAGTCGTAGTATTATGTGGAAAATATTTCATACTGCTATTACTCGGTAGAATAAGGTGAAATTGATTGTTATTCATTGTAAATTTTTTAAATCACATGCATGTATCCAATAATTGAATTCATCAGAATATCCCATCCACTTGACAAGTAACTGTTTTTTGGAACCTTTCCCCTTACTACGTATCACTCGTTCAATTATAAATTCTGTCTCATTGATATCAGTATCTCTCTTCACACCCGACAGTTCTCTCTCGTAAAAAACTCCGTCTATATTCTCACCAGCCAGATCTTGTAACTCGTAAACGTATGGGATTTGTCTACGACCCGTTATTTTTCGCTTTATCTTAAAAATCTCTTCTGTCCATCCAGCTTCATAACCTTTCGCAAAGACGCCTTTCTCTCTACTGATTCGTACGTAATCAGAGACCTTATATTTAGGCTTTTTACCACGCAAGGCTTTTCTACCGTACTTTCTTCGAATATTTAATCGGGCGTGTGCTGCGTTTTCCGAAGTCACTTCTGATGGTCGCATTCCTATACTTGAATGTCGTGCGTTATTGTAGCTCTGTACAAGTTGTTGCAAAACATCAATGTAACGATGAGTATTACTATGAGTAAAATAACGCCACATACGTTCTTTTAGTGTGCGATTGAATCGTTCGACTACAGCAGCATTAACATTTGGATCACGTACAGCACGAAATTTTATACCCCGTTTTGATAAAAAATTTTGAAAACCTACACCGAAAAATTCTTTCCCTCTATCACTCTGAAGGCAGACGGGAGATCGCTTTCCACTTTTCTCGACAATACACTCAGAATCCCTTCTCACTTCATTCATAGATTTATCTTTAAGAGGCTCAACCCAAACGTATTTACTCAACACGTCAATCACCACCAGTAGATGCAAGTATCCATCGTTTGAATCTTTTAAATGCTTCAAATCAACTAAATCTGCTTCCCATAAATCATCTTTATTTGATATATCGTAATTTATTCTTTTGAAACGTCGATGAATAGGTACGTGTAGATTATATGAATCTTGAGATTTTAACCACTCAACCACTTTTGCACGTGAGACTCTTCCACGCACAGCTTTTGCGAGTTTCTCAGTGCCAGCGTAAGAGGCTTCTTGGGATGGGTCAAAATAAATTTCTTCTAACAATTTCATGGTTTTAGACACAAAGTTTTCCACTGATTACTACTTCTCTTCCTCCCTTGAGATTTAACCGACCCTGTACTGCCAGGTGTTGCTCGCTTCCTACTTCTACCTGGAGTTTCAGTAATACTTGTGTATAGATCGTTACCACTAATACTGCCTTCGTCGTCTTCTGTCATTAGTGAGTCATAAAGGCTACACGATTGTTTGGGACTACGCCGACTACCTGTCTCTCTCGGAGAGATTCTATTTTCTTTCCAGTATTCTCTATTTCCGACAATCTCTCTAGACATGCCGATTTCACGAAGAGTCATACCAAACTGGCCTCGCTCCGCCGGTTTCACCTTTTTTCTCAACCTCAATGCATCGTTTATTAGATCACTAATACTTGCATTTTTTACAGATTCACCATCTATAAAGAGAGAACCATGTGAATCCCATTTCACTCGTTTTCGTAAATCTAGTTCACAAAGTCGTTGGATTAGAGTAATTCCTTTATTTTTAAAAGTTTTTGGAATAGTTGCAATAATACTATCAATATTTTTAAAATAATCTTCCCCCTCATTATCATCATTATCATTACTATTATTCACAAAACCTATTTTTTTATCTCTCTGATTATCCTGCTCTTTATTCGGTTTTTTATGCTTCCATGTTTCCTGGGTGAAAAATAAAAATTTTTGTAAAACCTGTTGATACATTTTCCATTTTTCACGCTCATCTTTCAAGAATGGTGAATTTAATATTTGACTCATTTCAGCATCGAGTCTCGTCATAATATTACCTGGAGTTTGGGTCGTATTCTTGAGATTGGTAGCTTTGTAGTTAGAACTAGAGAAGATATTATCTACAGGATTCATCGAAGAAGCGTGCGCTTTTGTATTCCCAGTCTTATTAATCTCTGAGCCGAAACCTTGTTGTAGAAACTTTTCTACCTGCTCGCTCGGCACCAAAACCATCTTTCTCGAATGTTTTATAATTTTTAATTAAATGGAAAAGGGATTCTTACTCTCGTGAATTAGCTGAGCTGAAAATATTTGAGAGCAGACTACCGATAACCGGTGCGAGTAATAACGGTAAAAATCCACCCTTCTGAATGATAAAGCGTTTTTCATTTTTCCAAGTACCCTTCGATGCTGCCAATTTTCTTAAAGTATGTTTATGCTTTTTCGACTTGTTTTTTTCATGTGTTTTCAAAGGTATATTTCCTGCCAAAATATTTAAAGCGCACTCGCATATACATTTCACTAGTTTTGCATTAGCTGTGCTCAGAATCGCTTTTCGTTGATTACGATCGAGGCGACAGAGTGCATGCAATGCTGCTGTGTTTTTCTTACCAATGTGTTTACGTGCACTCGACGCCATTACAGACGTACAACTGGTATCTCATCAACTCGACCACCTGCTTTTATATTTTTAACAGGTATGTACACATATGAAAACCCATCAATTGGAAAAATATTTGTTCTAAAACGACAATTATCGGGTGTAGACTGTTTTAAATCGAGAAGAAGGTAACCGTGAGGTTTAGATGTCGCGTCCTGATAAGCCTCCTGTAAAAAAAGAGGATTTTCTGGATATATTTGACGTGCAAGATGTTGAAATTGAGCTCGGTCTCGAGGATTTTTAAAAACAACGATATAATTCGTATTCAGTGATATATCCCTTTGTCCATGTCCCTGATGAAATAAATTTTGCGAGATAAAGATAACACTAAGATTTTTGTGGTGACTACCTTTAGTGAAAAGATCATTATCGTTAGAATAATCACCTGGTTGCGGTAATCCTTCTCTAAATTCTATGGTAAAAGAGAATACGTTCAAAATGTGTATCACACATGACACCGATGTAGCCTAAGAATTTTTTGACAAAACAAGTTTTCCCGCATCCACTTGGTCCGCAAACCATAGCAGTGAAAGGATGTTGCCAACGAGGGTCCATTTTCTATACTGATATAGAATTTACTATAGTTCATCATTTATAGTATAATAAAATAATTAATAAGTTATTAATTAAATTAGTAATTAAAATATCAATTAATAAATTGATTAAAATTAAACTAAAAATTAGACTGAAAACCTAATTAAACTTAAAAATTATTTTTTATTATTCAATTAATTAATTAAAAATTAATTAAAATAAAAATTAAAAATTGAAAATTAATTAATTTTTCAATTTTTAATTGATAAATTAACTTAAAAATAAATCAAACTGGATTATTAATTAATGAATTAATGTTATTATTTGGAATTGATACTTCAAAAAGCATTTTCTGAAAACTAATTAGCTTGTAAGCGTGGCCGGTGTGGAACCTATATAAGCTTTTTTCGGTTCCACGCCGCGAACCTATATAAGCTTTTCCGGTTTCGCGCACGGACCAGGCTTCTTAAGCTTATCAGATGGTTCGCATGCCGGAAATCAGCTAGTTCCCGGCAGCCGCGTTCCCGGATCGCCTGTATTAGCTTATAGTCAGGCGATCTCACGCGTTGGGCCACCCGCGCCGGCCGATGCTGTGAAAATATAATTGCTATTTGCCTCAAACACTAAATATCTCACGAAAATAAGAGAAAGATGGAGAGAAGTGAGCGTAGAGTTTATGGTGGTTTTAATCAGTCAAACACTTTTCAATTTGAAAAACTAAAAGCCTTTACAGCCTGCTCTCGAGTTCTCATCGTAAGATGCTATCTTATCTTACCTGAGTTGGGATCTTAATCTCATATACTATCGCACGCAAGGAGGGTTTAGGAAAATAAAAAAATATCATATTAGATGAAAGAATTTTTATTTCAGTTTCAGAAAAATGGTTGCAGATAACAGTTTCGAAATTTGTATAATAAACTCTTGTTATATTTCCATTTAAAATCCATACATATGCTCTCTCACATACTACAACTACATAAACACACACACATGTACACGAAGAGAGATATACACGTATACACATACTTGTGATTGGTAATATTAAATGAAGACTCACATTTTTGAACATTGAAAATCATACAATTTATCGTTGAAATTATGCCCGAGTTATTGTTTCAATATGAAAGAATGTTTTTCTACAGAGTATTATTATAAACATATGACAGACATATTTAAATTAAATATGTGGACAGAACGTACGAAAAAACTTGTTGACTGTCATCAGTCCTTTTTTAACATTTTACACAGATTATCTTTCACCTCGTTTGTAATTTGAGTATTTAAAATACATGTTATTTCGCCAAATACAATTTCAAAATGTGAATTCACAAACTCCGACGGTAATTTGGTCTTTAGTTGCTGCTTAAAGTACTCACATTTAACATTCACAATTTTCCGCACAAATTCACTGGATGGCCTGTGTATTTTATCTGCCAAAAAATAAGCACTCAACTCTTCCACAAAAATATCCTTGAGGAGCTTGACATTCGATGAAACCCGTTCCATACTTCTGATGTGTTCATCAATGCAAATAACAGTGTTAACGAGGCCTTGGAATGTAGGTTACTGTTGCTGCATCGATCCTCCAAATAGGAACAAACGAGATCGAATTTTTGTTGCAATTGAAGCCATTCATCACGATTTAAGGAGATTCCATTAGATTTATTGTCCAAAAATCGTATAACTGGTTCAAACGATCCATCGGCTTGAATTTCCAAACCAAGAATAACCTATTTCGAAGAAGAGTTATTCAAGTCGTATATTGTTGCAAGAATCAGAGCTTGACGAGGTGAATATTTTGCTCTTTTTGCTGTTACACTTTCAGATGACGACATATCTGCAGGGCAAATTCATTTTTTTGATACACTTTTCACTATAAAATCTTGTGAGGCTTCACTTTGGTTGACGGTAGATTCCAATGTCTGACTTGGAGACTGCGACATGTTATATGTTGAAAATTTCAGAGTATAACTGACGCTTGTGTCCTGCGTAGCCGCTTTTATAGGTCACACATGGCAGGCTTACTCGAGTGGGGCGGTCTAGATATGACGTCACATGTGTTCAACCAATAAGAATAGCTTCACTTGAAAGAGAGAAGCGCGTGGTGGAAGTATATATTCCACGCATGCGTTTTAACCTGATCTACATACGTGTAAATAGGAAAAATCTAGTTTGACAGTGGATATGAATAGTTTCCATTGATAATTAGAATAAATAGTTAAAATAAACTTGAATTTCTCTAAATAATATGAATTAAACATATTCGTTATATTATCTTCATTATTTTCCCATGGATAGCATAATTCAACGTATTGATTGAAAGAGATTATTTTCCTAGATACCACTGTGATACATGTAAATAGAGAGGGTGGCGGTACTGTGAAGCTGAGATATTCTGCAGACAATCTCTACCGACTCGCTGGTGCTGGACGTGTAAATGTTTGTTAGCTATTTAGATAATACTGAATCGTTTTTGAAATCTTTTTTAAATTCAAAACATTTAACTGTGGAAGAACATTTAGGATATTTTTCTTTGTGTGCAAACTTTACCACAGATTGTGTGTATAAATATTTATGGCAAGCACCCCTGGAATTCCATTCCGAAATAGTTAATCCGTCTCTCTCTAGGTACCTGCTGTACAAACCCGGGCCAGATGGCAGTCTAGACGGTCAGCTTGGTGATGATCATGATACTTGTATTGTATTATGCGAGGCGATCATAATAAAGATTGCCATGTATTTGCAGAGTATATAACCTCTTTGGAGAACCACCAGCCGTGTCGTTGTCTAACACTTTTGCCCATATTTTGAGATTTTATCATTTGAGAGTAAACTCTGACTATGGTTCCCATGAAAAATTTGGAGGTGTGGCAAAGCATCTGATTGGTCAGAATGCCATTTACAATAGCGTTTCTCAAAATGCAAAAATTGTCTACATTTCCCACTATTTTGGAATTTTCTTGAATATGATAGGTAGTTCTTGTAAACGCCTAATTCCTCCCACTACAACATGTACCTTTGGTGTTTTTATATAGCCACCCTTCTCAGCTACAAACCACCAGTTTCTCTAGATCAACGCTAGTAGTAACACCTCGATTTTAACATTCCTTAAACAAAAATAATTGAAAAATGTTCGCGGCAAGTGTGATTGCTCAAATCATGATGATGTGCGAAGTGTCAGGAGATTTGCAGGAATGCGAATTAAGATTGATCTTGAAATTCCTCCTCGCCCTTCTCAAAGGTGTTGGCATCGATCGGGCCCTAAGTGTAGTTGGCGATAACGTGGTAGTGCGAGAACTTCTGATGGCGCGAAAATCGGAACTGATCGGAAGTCATCGTCATTGATGACGACGAGAATGTAATGTGCACTACACCAGTACAAGAAAGTGTCTTAACAAGTGTTTCGGAAAGTGTGCTCCTTGAAAGGAACATTGGTGAACGCGTGTGTGAGTTGGTGGACTTATGTGCTAGTGACAATGACGACAACGATAACAATGACTTAGACAACGACGACAACGACGACGAAACGTTTTTTGACGAGGAGGAGATTGATCAGGAGATTGATCAGGATATTGATGAGGAGATGTCGACGGATGAGGAGGAGGAGGAGGAAGAAGAAGAAGAAGAAGAAGAAGAAGAAGAAGTGCCAGAAGAGGAAAGTGACGACAGTGACGACGAGTTTATGATGGAGGCTAGAAAACGCTCACTTGAGGAATGGGATTATCCAATCGGTAAGTTGCAAGATATTTAATTTCTATAGCATGACACTTTTTGAATTGACGGGTGTATTAAATTACTTCAAAATCATATGAAAATCTTCAGTCCGAAGGTTTAATCTTAAAATCAAATCAATCAAATCTTAAATCAAATCTCAAATTAATTTGAAAAATAAAGTATAGAGTAAACTATGCAAAGTTATGTTTCTAAAATCTTTTTGCTTCGGAAAATAAATGCAATGAAGTGTAAAATTAATAAATGAAATAATTAATTGATTAATTAAAAAATGTAACCATTATTATTGTATAATTATTATTAATTAATAATTATCAATCATTAATAATAATAATAATGATTAAGAACAATTTATAATTAATAACAATAATAATAATAATTAACAACGATCAATATTTAACAATAATTACCAACAATTAATCATTACAAATAATTAATGACAATCGATAATTAATAATGATAATAATAATAATCCATGATTCATAATAATGAATAACAATCAATAATTAATAGTAATTTTCAACAATCATTAATTACTAACAATCAATAACAATCGATAATTAATTAATTATTAATTATTAATAATAATACATGATTAATAATAATGAATAACAATGAATAATTAATAATAATCAACAACAATTAATAATTACTAATAATTAATAACTTTCGATAATTTTTTTTTTTCTATACCATTAAGGCGTTTCCCTTTCGGCGAGCCTCTAGGGGTAGGCGTGACACTACCCGATTCGGGTAGTGTTTCTAGGTGGATAGTTTCTTGTAGTAAGTAACTACAAGTGTAACTACAATAATAATTAATGATAATCCATAATCAATAATAATGAATAACAATAAATAAATAATAATAATTAACAATAATTATTAAAAATCAATCATTAATTATTAATAATTAATAATAATCCATGATTAATAATAATGAATAACAATTAATAATTAATTGTAATAATTATTATTTTCAAAATTAATGAAAGCACATGAAATTAATTAAACTTAGTTTTCGTTCATGAAGTTATTATTATTGTTAATGTTTATACTCTACATAAAAACGCAGTATGTATTTTTCAATAAGTGAATGGGTTTTTAATCTTTTTTATGCGTGTCATATATTCGTCAAATATGTATATATGTATATTCTGCATGCAGAAGTCAATCCCTCTACGAGAATGCATATTCAACGAGGGGGAGGACGGAAAAAACGTCGTTTGAATGACAATGATGATCATCAAGAGCCAGATAATGATGATAATGATGATGATGGTGATGAAGCAAATCTTGCACACACGCTTGAGGACCACGAAACAAATTATCATAGTAGTCTTTCAAATCAGGGTGGTGAAATGCCTGAAAATTCTAAATCTTTAATTACAAGCAAAGGATCAAAACATTACCCACGTTTTAATCTAGATGGTACGGAGATAGAGTTGCGTTTCCGGTATAATCCGGATGAAACAGTTTGCCCTATCGAGTGGCTCGAATCTGCGGTTAAAGAGCTTTTTCAATATTTGATAACACCTTATGCCCCTCTCGATTTTATCGGTATCAAATTCATCGCGGACAGTTTTACACAAGACGACGCAGCGTTATCTTTTCGTTACGTGCGTGATTGTCACTTTGAAGACCTCTGGAATTTAATTTTCATTGTAACACAGAGTGTCGCAGAGTTTCGGATAGATGATAGTTTTAAGATGACCATTGATTGTGTACGTAATCCTACGGGTGGTGCTTGGGGGATTTTAGCCAGTAAAGCAGTCAAAAAAAGGTCAATTTTAACGATAGAGAACCGCGATAACTTATGCCTCCCTCGGGCGATTGTTTCGGGTAAAATTTATAGGGAACGGGGTCAATTAAGAAATGGGGGAAAAGATGCAAAATGGCATGCTGTTCGTAGACAAAATTCCATGCTTCAGACGGTATTAGCACGAGATCTAACGCGTAATGCACTTGTGGAAATACCACCAGAAGGATGTGGTTTTTTTGAAATTGAGAAATTTCAAAAATACCTCATGTGCGAACAAATTGCCATTATCGTTTTTGATTTTAAAACTTTCGCTGACGGCACATACCCACCTTTTTTCGATGGCACACGGTATTTTATCGAGGTAGGTCAAATCCCTCTGCACAGTGTACATTTATTGTATGATAGCGATAGTCGTCATTATCATACAATTTTGAACTTGCCAGGTGCGGCTTCCACTCGTAATTTTTGTATACCTTGTAACGAAGGGTACCAAAATATAACCAGCCATAGATGCTCGCAAAAATGCAGGGCTTGTTTTTCGCAACCGCAATGTGAAAAAAACCCTGATGAAGCACATATCGCAGGCCGTAAGTGTGAACAATGCCTGCGTCTCTTTTTTAGTGAGGATTGTTTCAATCATCATAAAAAAGTGATTCTTATTCCTCTGTAAAAAGTGTTTGTGAGGTATTACGAATTTGCGATGTGTGCTCGCGACTGGTCGACCTAACAAAGGATAAAAATCACAAGTGTGGTTTTTCTTATTATAGGACATGTGGATGCAATCATGAATTTAATCATGATTGCTACATGAAACCCATAAGTCACGATTCAGTGGTAAATAAAAAGAATGGCCCAGTCATATTTATCTTTTACGATTTTGAAACCCAGCAAAACGAAACAGTCGAGGGATGCGATTCGGTTAACGAACATGTAGTTAATCTCTGCGTAGCTCAGCAGGTCTGCTCATGGTGTATCACTGAACAGGATATCAAGAAACCTTGTGAACACTGTGGGTTGATTCGGGAATTTGTGTTTGATGGTGACAATCCCGTACGTGACTTTGTAGATTTCGCTCTTCGTCCGATAGTAAAATTTAAGAAAATAATTTGTATAGCACATAATTCTAAAGGTTTTGACGCGCAGTTTATCTTGAAACATTTAACAGAACATGAAAATTGTCAAAAAACAGATCCGGATCTCATTTTATCAGGTACTAAAATTATCTCAATGCGCGTACATCACACAACCTTTATAGATAGTTTAAATTACTTTCAGTTATCTCTTAGCGCACTTCCGGCATCGTTTGGGTTAGAGGGAATAGGAGAAAAAAAGGAACATTTCCACATCTCTTTAATACACCGGAAAATAAAAATTATTGTGGACCTCTTCCAGCAATTAAATTTTATTCTCCGGGTACAATTGCGAAAAAAGCTCGAAAAGAATTTTTAAGTTGGTACGAGGAGAAAAGTAGTGATCTTGAGTATTAATTTAATTTTTGGGAAGAGCTTGTTTCGTATTGTGAAAACGATGTAGATATTTTACGTTGTGCATGTAATGCGTTTCGCAAAATATTTCTCGAATGTGGAAATGTTTGTCCTTTTACAGAGGCGCCTACGATTGCATCGGCTTGCAATCGAGTCTTTCGGAAACATTTTTTGCGAGATAATATGATTGGGATAATTCCGAGAGGTGGCTATAGGTGGGGTGATACCCAATACAGGGTCGGTGTTGAATGGCTGTTATCTATGGAGCGCGATCTTGATATTGTTATTCGTCACGCTGGTAGAGCTCGAGAGCATCGTCTTCAAGAAGGCCCTATAGTGGATGGTTTCTTTGAAGATGAAGCTACCAGAACTCGTCGCGTATTCGAATTTCATGGTTGTTTCTGGCATGGTTGCAAGCTCTGTTATCCCATTGACAGAGATAATAAACTTGCAAATACTGGAGAAACCATGAATGACAGATACGGAAAAACACGTGCGCGGTCGGATAAAATAAAAAGGTACGGTTATGAACTCACAGAGATATGGGAATGTGAGTTCAATCGCCTCAAAGATACGGACCAAACTCTCAAAGATTTTTTGAATAACCATCCTATATTAAAAACTAATAAGGTATTAAATCCTCGCGATGCATTTTACGGTGGTCGTACAGGGAATACGAAATGCTTTTACGAAGTGAAACACGGGGAGATCATCGAGTACAAAGATGTTCGTTCTCTGTATCCGTACATCTGGAAAGTCGGAAAATTCCCTGTAGGTCACCCAACCGTATATGTGGGGTCAGAAGATTGCAAGAAATTTACAGGTCCTGATTTTGATCTTAAAAACGTCGAAGGTTTAGTACTTTGTACAGTTGTACCGCCACGGAAACTTTATCATCCTCTTTTGTCGGTTCGTTTACACGAAAAACTCATGTTTTCTCTCTGTCGCACATGTTGTGAAACTCTGGAACAGGGAGAGTGTTCGCATGAAGATGAGTCACAGCGTGTGCTGCAAGGTACATGGGTTTCCGACGAGTTGAAAAAAGCTGTGCAATTGGGTTACAAAATTGTCGATATCTCGGAAATATGGCAATATAACGTAGTACAGTATGATCCAATCACGCACAAGGGAGGTCTTTTTGCAGGATATATTAATATGCTCTTAAAGATCAAACAGGAGGCAAGTGGTTGGCCATCATACTGAATTGATGAAGTTTCAAAGCTCGAATACATTCGTCAATATGAGTTGGCGGAGGGTATTAAGCTTGATCGTGACAAAATTAAAAATAATCCGGGATTGCGTTCTGTCGCGAAACTGTATCTTAATTCCTTCTGGGGTAAGTTTGGGCAACGTAATAATTTACCGCAAACTGAAATTGTACGCACGCGAGAGAAATTATTACGTCTCCTCTCTAACCCAGAAATCGAGGTTAAAGATGTCATGCCTGCAAATCAAAGCATGTTGTACGTTTGTTGGGTGTACAGGGAAGAAGCCACTACCCCAGCACCTAATACAAACGTAGTCATTGCAGCGTACACCACTGCTCAGGCACGATTGAAACTGTACGAACATTTAGAACAGCTAGATCGTCGTGTCTTATATTATGACACAGATTCGTGCATATTTGTCACTCGTGGAACAACTGATGAGTACACTCCACCTGTAGGTTCACTTTCGGGCGACTTGACCGATGAGTTGGAAAAAGATTATGGAGAAGGTGCCTACATACACTCCTTCGTTTCAGGTGGGCCGAAATTTTATGCCTATATAGTTCGTGCGGCAGATGGCACAGAGTCTGCTGTATGTAAAGCTAAAGGCATCACACTAAATTTCGATAACTCACAAATAATCAATTTCAACTCTGTTCGAGATCTTGTACCTCCACCTTACGAGTCTATTTTTGCTGAGAATTTGTAAATTCGACCTCTCTCTCTCTCTCTCTCTCTCTCTCTCTCTCTCTATCTTACTCTTATTTTTAATTAATATTTTTATTGTACATATTTGAATAGTTTCAATAAAAACATTTTACACTTTATATACATTTTTAATATTGAATTTAGATCTTACTTTTTATTTTCCAATTAAAATCATCAAAAGATTCATGAAATTTAATTATTCATTTCAACATTAGTCTGTATTTTAGAAACCATTAGGTCATATTAAAGTATATTGAGTCATACAATCTTTCCGTATCTCTAGCAACCCTGCATTAGTATACACTTCCTGGGAATTCCCTCTGTTATCTATATATTTCTTATCTGCTATTCCTAGACTTAAGCAAACACGAGCGAGTAGCGAGACGAGGCCCGAGCACCAGCCGGCCGGTGCCAGACGTCTGGGTAAACACCGAGGAGTGGGGGTAGGCTGTCGGGGGAGCCATAGTTGTTCCCAACTACTCACCTGCCACAATGCCCAGGTAACAGGTCCATAATAGGAATTATCTCCAATGCCTTTATTTTTCACTTCTATTAAGAAAACCTAGTCCGCGGTTGTAGTACCATTGCTGAATGATCTCAAAGATACCATGTGAGAACATTTTGCTTTATATTTTTTAAATTATACTTAATAATTGTTCAGAATAAATTAATTTACAAAAAGAAATATTAACGAGATAGCATATTGAATATCTAAATAGCAAAATACCAAAAACTGTTTAAATTAAAAGCACTATTTTCTTCAAATTGTTACAATAGGCAAACACGCGCCTCAATGTGCGCAAGTTCCTGCATGTGTGGCCTTCGTAATAAGCGTCCTATGGGGACGGCGACTGACACTTGCGGCCGCTAGGGTCGCTAGTGCGCCTGGTGATACACAAGACGGCGGTTCCAATGGCGGTAACGTCTGATATCCGGATTATATCAGTCCTTCATAACGCAGCTGTGAGGTGATTGCTTCAAGCACTATTTTCGAAATGCCAGGTCTGCATGTGGCATTTGAGTGTACAAATAAAGAGGCAAATCGCTTTCCAAATAACAAAAAACTAAGGAAACCGTAGATAATGCCTTGTTCTTGTGTACAAGGTACATCACCACTCACGGTGCTGCCCTCTCAGCTGAGCTTGACAAATCGCCGTCCCCTTTTGAAAAGTCGCAAATTGATGCAAAAACCTTTCATGGCAATCGATTCATTGATTCTTTCACAACAACTCAGCGTTTTCGTATTTTGTGGCAAAGGCTGGCAACTTAACGTTTTTTCAAACGGAAGCTGATTGAATAAGAAACATTTTTACCCGTGAAACATTAATCAAAAAAATTAATAATATTGATGAATATGACATTTTCAACACGTGAATTACTTAAAGGAGATAATATACTACAATTATATATAACCATTTTTTAAATATTTTTTACTGGTGTTAATACGGCACCTCCTACAGTTGTGGTATATATGAGTATACATTAGGCGCTGAGAGCGATTTCTCCAATTTGTTGAACCTTGAAAGCTGAAAAATTGTTCATAATAAATACATATAAATGTGGAACGCGCAGATGCGAAGGAGAGCGATGCGTTCTGGCGCGGCATGCCGCGGCACGATGGTGATGGGGGATGCGAGTTCGCGAATTCCAGTACATTCGGGTGCTTCCGTGTCGAGTTGGGTTATCACTAGATTTTTGAAACGGAAGAGTTTCCTATTATCTTGTGTTTTGAGGGTTAAGGTTCGCCCTTTAAAAGCACCTTAGGACGAGACAAAATTCAAGTTTGACTAAGAGTTGCAAGACATAATATTAAAGGCACCGAATTAATTTGTAGACCTAATATATTAACGGCCAGGGAAAATAAAAAATTGGTCATAAAAAAAAGTGGAAATTTTTCTTAGTAATTTATTTGTCATGTTTCTATTTCTTTTTTTTTTTAGTTCCTTACTCCTAACGATGAAAATTAAACTGAAAATATTGCTGGGTTGAAAATTGACATAGTTTATTGAAAGTTCCTCTTTTTGGCTTCAGAATATATCTTTCTTAGTCGCAAATTCATCACTTTGGTTGTAAACGCATTTTTTCATTGAACATCAATTATTTTAACTCATAATGTAACTATTACAGTTGTAGATTCGTCGTAAATGTAGTTGAAAATGTATCTCTCTGGTTAAAACTTTAACTGTTTTTTTGAAAATTGTTGTTACGTTATTGAAAATTGAAGTACTTAGTCGAAAATGCTTTTTTTGGGATAATGGTTCATCTTTTCGGTTGAGAATTAAACTTCTTTGCTGAAAAGTAATTTCTTCCTTTGTTAAAAATTAATTTTTTACCACTGAAAGTTTAAGTTTTCCATTTTAGGTTGAGATTTTTTATTTATTTTTTTTGTTGATAAAAATTCGTCTTTTTTGGTGGATAATTAATATTCTGGGTTTCAAATTTATTCAGAAAATTCTTCTTATTAGAATTGATCTTTTTTTATGTTTCAAAGGATTATAGTGTAATAATGCAATCTGAAACTTTAAATCCCCGAGGTTATTATATTTTTGTTGTGTATTTACTACTTCATTGCGGTATCCTCCTCTAGTTCAATAATTTGCATGTACTATTTTATAAATGTAATTCAAAGTAATACCACAACCCAATGTTAGCCGTACTTATATAACGCAACGGTTTCAGGGCCTGCCAGAAGGGGTTTGTTGCCGAAAAATTGCAGTTTAATTAGTTAGCAGTTGTTTAAAGCTAATTTTCTGCCAGTTGAAAATGGACGAATATCTGTATTCCTTCATAACATTTATTTAAATTATTAACAAATGATCTCACCTGACAAATGCTTCTGGTAAATATCGTCCTTTCTGAGTCACTACACGGAAAAAAAAGTGCTGGAAATTTTCATTGACCGAGTCTGTAACTCCAGCATAGCCAGTGAAGCACTCCTAGACTCCACCAACAAAATATCACAGACAAATTTGTAAGTCGTTCAACACCCAGCAAAAAAGAAAGAATTGGTACGGATTGGGGCGAATTACCATTTTTTTAATGCGTGTGAATCCCGTTTTCTGATTCGTTCAAACGCAGTGAGACGCATTTAGATGAATTGAGACAGCGCGAATTAAATGCGTGTGAATTCATATGAATGCATGGTCAAGATCAATCAGAAAAAAAATTAATAAAAAGTGCATGCGTCGGGACTTGAAACAGCGATCCCACATCTGTCAGTCTAAGAGTACCCGCCACTGAGCCACGAGACAATTTACTAAACATTTAAAATAAATTCTATATGTCCCGCACATTGGTTTTCCTGTCACGGATTAAATTGTATAAACCAACACTTGCTGAAATTCGCCGTGATGCATTGGGGCGAATTCAACTGTGCGTATTTTACGCTTACGAATTTAGACGCATAGACCAATGTTGAAGCGTTTGCGTGCTGGCGCATTGAATTATTCGATGACTTTAGAATTTTGCACCGTATTTGTACGTATAGAAAGATTCCAAATTGAAATACCGTCTGCATGATTTTCCATGTATTGCCACATAGGTCCAATGCGTCATTATCGCAAAGCGGTACTTGCAGAGTGTCTTACAAGGAAGGTACTCCAGGTGTCCCTCGCCGATTTGATTCTCCCTGATATATGTTGTAGTACTCGAAAAACTATGTGACACGTATTTTTTTTTATCTGCGGAAAAACACTTTAAGGGGGTGAAACAACCCCTCAAAGATAGGGGTCGCAAGTGTCGATTGTATAGTTTTGTGTAGAAAAACAAAATTGATTTCGACCAAACCTACTGGGAAAGTTTCCTCATGATGAAAGATGACTAACGTAATTTTCTCAAAAAAAAAAAAAAAAATTAAGGGGGTGAACCACCCCTACATAGTTTTGAAGTTGTGCTGAAAATTGCTAAATTCACAGGAAAAAATTTGAAAAAAATATATTTTGCACTTGAGACAAAAATAAAGTTGA